>BGPR01016328.1:0-34769 GCA_013235015.1 Araneus ventricosus | reverse complement strand
TGTAAATCGTCACTCTTCACAGAATGCTTCATCAGAATTCATCAAAATAAAGGAGTTAGTTTCAATGAATGTGAGAAGAATCTGAGCGAAAACTGCGTAGAAAAAAAGAAACAAAATAAAACACAGAAAGAAAAAAAATTATTATAACTACAGTAAACAAGCAAATTTCTTTTCGGAAACGATATTGTTCGAAGTTTGGCAATCTGTCTCCCTAAGTCAAGATTTGGTGTTGAAATCGCGAAAAAATCAAAACATATCGTGGCAACCAGTCGCTCTGGCTCAAGTCGAGATTTGGTATTTAAGTGGCGATGATATCGCCAGAATCGTGGTGGCGATGTTATCGTGAAACCTTTCAAAGCACACGAACAGTTTGTAGTGATTGGCAATCAATAATACTAGTTGATTATTTGTAAATGGGTCCAGATGGTCGATTAAGTTTCGTGTGTTGAAGAACGAATAGTGCAAGCAGGGGCCACCCTATGACCGAAATGGGTGGCCGTCACTCTTTTTTCCCTTTTTCTTGGAATCGAGAGAGAGTAGTTGGAAGGCAGAGAAGACGGGCGGAACTTGGTACTCCGAACGACTCTGAGGTGAGACGATTCGATCGCCGCGATATCGATATGTCGATTTTTAATAAAATTGAGATCGAAAAATCGATTTCTTTCGATATATCGATATTTTTCGATAAATCGAAAATCGGCACAGCCCTACCATCGACTTTACTTCTTCATTTTAAAATGCCTCAACACCTTCGCCTAGCAGAACAATGTTACATGTATGTATAATTATTGTACGTAATGTGAAAAATGCATGATATGTACTCCATTGTACTTACTGCGAAAAAAATGCAACGAGAAATAATGTTTGATTTTAAAATTTGAAATTTATTTTTTGTGTTCGTGTGTGCGGAAAGTTTTAAGTCGAGGATATGTATAAGAATGAATTCTTATTTTTTAAAAATGCATATGATGCTTGTACGTTTTAATTTGTCAAGAAGTTTTAGGCTCGCACGTTATGTTAACCCTAAAGGTTATCACATAAAAGTTAGGTATTTATTTCTCTTTTCTGTTTCGACAGTTTATTTTAAATAATCTTGTTTGAAGTCGTTTATGAATGAACTACTTAATTCCTGAGTAATATCCTATTTTATAACAGTTGTTGTATAATATTCAACTTCTGTGTTTCATTAATAACCTCTAAGTTAATAAATCTCTCTATCTAATCAATTTATATGATTTCATAGTCGCATGATAAATAAAAGTGGGCGTGTTTTCAAATATCCAACGGCACTTTTTCCTATGCTGATTTGTTACACACATCTTTTATCCTCCAAGACACACAATCAATATTCTAAAACTAAGAGGTTGAGTTGGCTTCCCAGGGTGATGAATGAATGAATGAAAGATTATTTAGAGAGGTGCAGGTGACTAATATCAGGTCATAATACACTACTTCTTTTAAGCCAGGGGTTCTCAACCTTTTTTCCCTCGAGTACCCCTTGATTAGTTCTTTTATTTTCGCGTTCCCCCTACAATCATATCCCCTCCAACCATCCGTCTATGCGAAGAAGTTTTTATCAATAATGTTAAGGGCTTAAAAGTCAAATGACTCGAATTTATAACATTTGCAGGATTTATTTTTGATTTTGCATTTTATTCCATTTTTACAATAGTATTAGTTCAATTAGTTAATTAGTTATAATTGCTCATTAACATGTAAGAATAGCTAAAAATTACACTTCCTTTTGCTTTATTTTTTTCTTATTTTGAGTGTAAGTTTAGGACTTGCAATACTTAAACATTTTACACGAACTTGTGTAAACAAAAATCTGTAATTTTTTTAATCCCGTATGTTTTCTTGTGTCCGCCATTGCCGACTTTGAGTTCGTGTACCCCAAGTGGTCCTTTGCGTACCCCCAGGGGTACGCGTACCACAGGTTGGAAACCTCTGCTTTAAGCAAAGACGGAGAAATTACAACTGCTTAAATACTAAGAAAAAATAATTTTCCATTGAAATTTGCGTTTCTATAAATGCATGAATTAGTGCTGAAATGAAGAATGTTTAATTTACGCATAATCTAATGTCTTTTGTTAAAAAGCTGATACTGTAATCTGACTAAAGTTAACGTGACTAGAATACTTACAGAAAAATATACACCGAACGTTAAAATCTTTATCTTTTTCGTTTTCTTCTGTTTTTTAACAAATTCGGTAATTTTATTTTTGGAATTTCTGACATTCTCATGTTTAAATAAATCTGACTTGTAAATAGATTTCTCCTTTCGTTCTTGATTCAAAGAGTTTGTCATCTGAAGTTTATTAAAAATGTGAATTACAGAACCTCACATTTTACTTTCGCCTTATATTCACCAGCCTCTAAATAATGAGATTTATCTTTAATAAGTAATTAATACAATTTTAATTAATAAAATTTAAAAAAAAAACATGTAAAATATTGTGTGCATAATATAGTGCATATAATAAAGTGCATGTAAATAAATAATATATGTAATAATAAGTAATAATATGCTTAATAAATAAAATGCATGTAATACTTTCCAAACATCCCAAACTCAAAAACAATTTAAAATATGATAGTAAAATTGCAACACCAAATTTTACCCCAAATTTAAATTAAAATAATTATTCTCGAATATCATTCATAATTTTACTTTGCATACTTTTGTTCCATTTTAATATTTGTTCAAAACCATGGCCTTTACTATATTTTAATGATTGTTTTGCAACGAAAACCACTAATTGGCGCACTCATCTTTCTTCTCCTTTTTATTTCCATATACTTACATGTTTAGATTCAAGTTCCCTACGTTATTTTTACTAAGTTAAATATCAGTTTTATTTTTCATCTAAAATAGGATCGAAATGCTTATCCGAACACGTTAAAAAGTCGATTTTCGGCCAAAATTCCATTTTTTTTATTTTTGATGTTTTGGATAGTTTATTCCTTTGACTTTCTAAAACACATTTACTTTTGTCGGTAAGTTAATTAGAAGATGAGATATTAATTATTTTATAACAAATCGAAAACCGGAAGTGGGCATTTAATTAACCGAAAGTTGTCATTTAAAGGGACAGAAACCTGTCAAAAATTCTTTTAAACTGCATTTTTCAAGTTAATATGTTGTTAGTATATTTTTAGGAATTTTTTTTATGTTTAGATACTTAATTTAAGCGCGTGGCAAAACTAAAATTTGATTTTTCTCAAAACTAGATTTTATGCATAATTTTCACACTTCAAACATAACTCAAGATATTATCATTCGATTGTTCTGTAATTTTGTGAACACTTTTTTCAAATGTTTCTCTAGTGAATGTACTAGAATAATGCATATTGTAACAATATTGTTTTAATTATGGTCTTTTATTTGAAAAATGGCTTTAAAAAATTGCTGAAAATCTTATAATGATTGTTCGATTAGCTCTAAAATTTTTATTTATCCAAAGAATGTTAAGATTCCAGTACAAGCACTAGTCCATATTATGTAGTTTATTTTAGTATTAGTTTTATTTGAATTACTACAAAAGTTTGACCTCTAGCATGTTTGAAGTTTTTGAAAATTTTCGCTAAAAACAGCACAAATTTAGGTTGTTTGAAAATCCATAATAATTTATTCTCAAATTAATAATTTCTCTCTATTATTAATCTTTATAAAGTTCCAATCTAAAAAACATATTAAGGTGTTTCTATATAACAACTTTTAAAAAAATTGCTCCGAACGTGTTCGGATACCTTAGCACTAAGATATGTCAAGCAAATGCACTCGTAACAGTAAAAAAATACTGCGGTGAATGATAACATAAACATGTAACCGCAAGCTTTAAGATTGAATGCTATCCTATAACGAACGGTTTTCCATCTAATCCTACGTCTATCCATGATATTTACAAGAAGCTTATCAAAAGGCTTCTTTCTATGTAGTAATAACATGACAGAGAAGGATCAATACTTAAGACTCTTTTGTCTGAGCTCCATGGGCATAACATGACAAAAAATAGTTCTTTTTAGGGCATTTTAGCCGTAAGTGATCTTTTCATCTGATATACAGGGGCACTTTGATTTTATAGTTATTCGTATTTTGGCATCTTTATTTATTTGCCGAAAATAAGTAAAATTAAATATTAGCTTTAAAATTTCCTGATATGCCTCGGCGTTTGCTCAGTTGTTGAGTTAGAAACAAAAGAATTGGCTGTTTATTTAAATAAAAGCTTTTGTACTATCTTTTATACTAGGGATATAACGAGCAGAAATTTGGCCGAATACCGAATATTCGGTGGTTGAGTATCAACTTTTCAAAAACATTTCACTTTTGATTGTAAATAAAATACTTCTCAAATTTTATATAAAAAAATTAAAGATCAATGAAATTGATTATTTATTATTTGTAAATTTAAAAAATGTTAACATCTTCGTGCATTTTTGTTATATTTTAAACTATTTTAATTCCAATAATATGAAATGAGAAACGCTTCTTATTTTGGGATTGCTTCTAAGAAATAAGAGTGGTCATTGTAGAACATGGCAATGACAAACACAGAAGAAAATTAAGTGGATAAATTAAAATTATTCGAAGTAAAGTATTATTTTGATAAAGAATGTCTAATAGCTGGGATGGAGTGTCCATTAAATTGATGGGAAAATGCAAATTAGGCAAGAAAATATCTTTCAGCTCCTGCAAGCACAATATATAGTGAACACTTCAAGAGGTGATTGAAAAAAGGGTAAGATTCCATTGGAATATTGTCTTTTTTCCAATCACCCATTCATTTATCTTCTGAATCTGGTAATATATAAGAAACCAAACGGAACATGCTTTTTCCTAAAAATGCTGTTAATTTATTTTTCTTCTATTATAATTTCATTATTTAAATGATAAATATTATGCAGCATATTTAAATACATAAAATATTTGATAATAAATGTACTGAAATGTAATGCTGCAAAATAGTCTTTGTTAAATATATGGAAAAGAACATTTTGTTTAAAATTATTATTCGGGAATTATTAGACCGAATATTTGGCAAAAGGCCCAATACCGAATAGTTGCCGAATATTCGTTACATCCCTATTTTATACCCCACATTGCATTTGAATAAGTAATTCAAAATTAGAATGAGATGGATTTATCAGACTCGGCATATGGTTTCATCACATAACTCGTCAATCTGTTCCAAATTAGGTCGCGGTGGCGTGGTGGTAAGGTGTCGGCTTCGGGGCTTGATGGTTCCAGGTTCGAAACCCGAGCCCACTGAAGATCCATCGTGTATTGGGCCAGTTGTAAGTTAAATCATACGTAAGGAGTTAAACGTCCTCTCGCTGGTGCGGTACTAATCCGCCCCGTCATACCCACAGGGTTTAATGCTGGTGTGGTGCAAAAATACTGTCACTGGCCCGGCCGCATATAGGCATTCTGTACTCGAGTAGAGCACCATTGTAACTTTGGAGGGCTCTGATTGGACAAGCGAATCTGACGTCACTCTTCTGCACGTCGCATCAACAGTGAGACACGCGTATCTTGTTTATAGTTCTTAAAACTCTAAATACTAATTTTTTCTCCAAGATATTGCCTGAATTTGTTTTCAAAAGGGGAATCTTTCTTCTTCTTGATTTAATGTGGTTAGATTTGCTTCATTATTGTTTCGTTCAGATCTGAAATATTAAAATTCATATTTTAATAGTTAACTTAAACCATGATAAATATAAGTATTGAAATAATGCATGATATAGGATTACAAATTACAACATACATCATCTAAAAGATAATGATTTGAAATAATTATTGCTACTTTCCAGCACACAAGCCTCGTTCCAGATGGTCTAGAAGATTCCATTTCATGTCCGATGTTCTTCCATATTCTTCTATCCATGAATACACATCGGAAACACTTTTAAGGTTGCTTCGAAGGATGGTTTCATCTTCAACGATTTTAACAACTTCGTTTACAAAAGAAGGGGGGGGGGAAGAGAGATTGGAATTCTAAATAGCCATGGCGTATTACACAAAGAACATTTCGCTATCGCTAGTTGAAAGACTCTGTCAGAGCGTGGTCAGACGTAAACAAACAAGCAAAGTATAGTTACGTCAGATTCGCTTGTCCAATCAGAGCCCTCCAAAGTTACAATGGTGCTCTACTCGAGTACAGAATGCCTATATGCGGCCCGGCCTACCCAAGAAGGGTGTAAGGCCGGGAGAGGACCAGTGGGGAGAGAGCCGCCACACCAGCATGTGGAGGACGGGATTTATTAGGTACAATAAAATGATTCAGGCATCGCCCGAACAGGGGCAGTACTTTTAAATGCAAGAGAGCTGGGAGTATAAACATGGTTCGTCCCACCTCGGTGGGGAGAGAATAGTTTGATTTACGTGTACTCAACCGCCAAGTGTGGCGAATGATACTCACAAAATAAAGAATGACAAAAGGAAGGCTCTTTCTTTTCAAATAAAATATAAAAACATCCCTAACGCAATAAATTTAAAAACTGCTCGCGCAAGCAAGGAACAGTAAAAATATATAAAAATAGATAAGTATTGAAAAAGAAACAAACAAATAAACACAGAAAAAGCCGTTTAAATCAGATCTATAAATAAGTCAAAGATGGAAACCCCACAATATAAAAACAAAATACACACAAACAACACTACACATCAAATGACACACAAAACACAAATAAAAACTGTGCAAAATATTGAATTAAAAATACATAAATTTTAAAAAAATTACTTCTGAGATAGAAAGGAAGAAATTCCGTCAGTCATCGGCAATACACGTCCCGCGTACCCGGGAATATCTATTCATCAATTACAGAATGTTTTTTGTTTGAGTAAAAGCTTCGGAAGTTAAAAATTACTTTTAAGTCCTATACAGGATGAAAACGCAAAACAGGACTAACTAAACTAAACTAAATCTGTGCCAACTACACCAACGGGTTGACTGTCTGTCTATTCTTGTGTATGCGAGCGCATTAAGTTAAAAACGCCTCAAGCTAGTGGGACGAATTTCATTACGTTATTTTTACACAAAAAATGTAGATATGTATCGTATTATGGTTCAAACTCATCAATGGGTATATCCGTGTAATGGTGAACACGATAATTCAAAAGCGCTGTCACATAAAGAATGAAATTTGATTTGTGTTGTATCAAAACTGTATATCAAATTTGAGCAAATTTATTATAAAGGTAGCCTGTCTGTTTGTTCGTTCTTTATTCATAACTGCAATGATCTAGATAAATGAAATTTAATATATGTTGCCACAAAAATTGAAGGTGTGTATCAAAATTTAAACCGAATTAATGAAAGGAGAAAATTTGAAATGCAATCCGCCTCACTTCAATATGTTCTGAAGCTAAACGCAAAAATGTACCTTACTGTAAGAGTACAGAAGAAATTCGAATAAATAACGCCCCCGTTGGTTTTAATATGCAATTGTGTAATTCTGTCTAAATGAGTATAATTAGTTTGGCTCGACCTCAGCGGTTGGCGAACAAAATCCTGCAGGTTTTTTAGGCGAGCACAAAGGGATTCATAGTTTGCAATGGGACGTGTTCAATTGTACTGCTTTGTTTCCCGCGAACCTCCTTCGAACCAGCAAGGTCGAATCTGCAAATCAAAGCAGACTCTCCTCCCTCCGTTGGCGACTGACAAGCGATGATTAATTGTTCGAAGAGCGTTTGCTCCTTTCCCATCAGTCGAGGTTGGTTCATCATGAAAATAATTTCTTCGAACTACTCGCAAGTGTATACGCGCCTTTATACAGGGTGTCCAACAAAGGACTCCCTCATTTTAAAATTAAATAACTCGGCAACGGAGATCGATAGAAGAACGAAACCAGTGATATGCTTAGTCTGAAAGCCGTAAAAATCTGATACAAAAGTTTCAAAATTAGTTATAAATGCTGCCGACAGGTGGCGCGTTGTAATCACAGTTCAGGTTTCGAGAAGAAAGGTATAAACTGTCATTTGCAAGTAATCGTTGCAATCACATCACAATCGATTCAAATTAGGCATTTTTCGTGCTTGCCAAGGACAGTTTATAGATTTCTTATCGGATTCTGAATAGCTATTACAACCTGCAGCGCCACCTGTCGGCAACATTTATAACTAATTTTGAAACTTTTGTATCAGATTTTTACGGCTTTCAGACTAAGCATATCACTGGTTTCGTTCTTCTATCGATCTCCGTTGCCGAGTTATTTAATTTTAAAATGAGGGAGTCCTTTGTTGGACTCCCTGTAGAAATACACCCATTTAAAGTCATTGGAAAATATGTGATTTGACATCTTCAGACCATCTGTAGGCTTACTTATTTTTGTCTTCTCTCTTTGCCACCATGGATATCGTTATACATTAGAACAAAGCAGTAGTACCATCTAATGGGTAATTAATTACTATTAGATTACCGTAGCTAGGGAAGTGAATTATTAAGGTATCCGACTAGATTGCAAAAGTGATTTTCGAAGAAAAATTCAAAAACTTTTTTTATGATATAAAAATAAAGCCACAACTTTTAAGATTCTAAAACTGTCTTTTTTTATTCTTATTCCTTGAATATTTTATTCTTTGATATTTATTTTAACTAATGTGTTAATATATTTTTAAAATGCGTTTTCTGAAAAATGAAAATTTCACTAAAATTGATCCACGGAAAACGTGATATCTCCAAAACAATCCATTAAAATTTGGTACACACGTGTCAAAAATCTTTGAGGGTGTAATAGACCGCAGATTTTATGATAGCTTTATTTAGGCATATTGTACAGGCACGTTCAGTTCGAAATATAGGATAATTTTGGAGAAAAATCAATGACTCCAACTTTGACTGTTCTTAAAATATTTATTTATTAAAATAAATTTTATCTTCCTGTCTATTACATTCTAAATAGTTTGAAAAGTATGCATGCGAAATTAAAATTAAAGATGTCCCATATTTTTTTCAATTATGCTGTTTTTCTTAACATTGACATTTTTATTAAAATTCTTGAAAATTTATTATTTTCAAAAACTACTGATGATATATGAATATTCATTTCTAATTGTGACTAATTTAAGCCTACTTTTGTTATTTAGCTCTGCAAGTCTTTTTTGTGCATACTTTAAAATTTTTTTCTCTCCGAACCTAGTCGGGTACCTTATTGGCTTATCGGTGCTGCATATATACCAGATCGATCGCACACAGAAATAAAAACTAAATATACCTTAAGTTTGAACCCTCAGTCCGAATCAAGTTAGTATACGAGAAATTCAAAAATTAATAAATACATATTTTTGCTTATGTTGGAAATGAAATATATGATTCTTAGGCAATTTGTGAATTTTGTTTTCGACTGTGCTCAGACCACAAAATTTCTGTTAACCTCACAATTACAGTCGGACCTCTATTTAACGAAGTCGTTAAATCCCGAAGAAAAGTTCGTTATTTGGAAAATTCGTTAAATAGAGATTCACCTTTTAAAATACTACAGAACGCTAAACAGATTTTAAATTCATAAACACTAAATATTATTTAAAAACTAATTAATCACACCTTTATTTTGTAAATTAATATCTATTTGTTTTATATATTTTACCCATCAAAAAGAAATCTGCAAGGAAAACAAGAATAAAACAAACATTGACCGGAAATACACTGTATTTTCAATTAAAAAATAATTTTATATTAAAATTAATGAATTTTAGCTTTTCATCATACGAAGGTTTGTTGATTTCTGCATCATGATAATTTCCATCTTCGTCCTCATCGCAATTCATTGCTGTATTGTTTTTATTTTTCACACTGCCCACTTCAAAACTGCCTTATACACATCTTCATAGACACATGCCTTTAAACGTTTTGAACAAGAATTCGATGAATCATAATTTTGTATCCTATCACGATTTTTTTATATGGTTGATAAGCTGTTTGGAGGAATACCAAATTTTAAGGCAATATCCTTTTTTTTTCACGCGTTTATCCACCTCATGAAGAATTAAATTTTTTTTCTTTGATGCTCAAACACTTTCGCTTTGACATTTTCCAGCTTCAAGGTCATTGATCACCATAAAATGTATTAAAATAAAGAATAAGTTTGAAATATTTAGAAATATTTTGAGAAATAGGGAGAAAAAATACCGGATCACAAGAAAAAGTTCGTTAAATAGAGAATGCACTTCGCTATTTGGAGGTTATTTTACGAAGAAATTCGCAAAATGTTCTTGGTTACAAGAAAAAGTTCGCAAAATAGAGAAATTCGCAAAACAGAGGTTCGCTAAATAGAGGTCCGACTGTATATTTATTTTTGCATCATATTTATTTACGGATTTCCTTCTATGGTTCTAATTAATATCGAATTTCCCGAGTTCCAAATATTTAGGCATTAATAATAGTGACATCATAATAACACGATAATCATCTGCTAAATTCGCCTTAGTTCTTTCCCTAATCTACCAACATTAGTTTTATTTAAAGAGATCAAATACATTTTTGATGAAAGGCCTATATTTAGAACTCTCTCTTAACTCATATTAAGAGAGTTAATAACTAGAAATCCTAAATCTTCGGGTCTCTCCAGGATCTCTACAACTGTAATGTGATCTTTTTATCCTGGCTAAAAGATGCATTTTGGGCTTCGTATCCAAGATCAGCTTTCATTCCAGACACGAAGACACTTCTAAACTAATCCTCTTAGTTGGCCCCGGAATTCTTCAACTTCGTAGCGTAATCCTTGTCGATTGGTTAAAATTGTCTTTTTGTTCAGCGGCGTTCGTGTCGTTTGGACTAAAGGCACAGGAAATTTGAAGGCAAGTGGATAGATAGTTACGAGTTCCTTTTCCAGGAAGTGTTTTTATTTTTAAGTCGTTAGTTTCGTTTCAGACAGTAATGAATCCAATATTGGCAAACTTTCTTTTCTTATCAAGCAGTTTTATAAGTTTTAAATAAAATATTTTGCGAAATAGTAATGTGGAGTAAGTTGATTTTCAAAAAATCAGCTTTTTGAATAATATATATATTTTTTAAAATCCGAAAGCAATTCTTGAATTAAAAAATTAAAAAATTCATGGCTTTATATATATATATATATATATATATATATATATATATATATATATATGTAATGATCTCACTTAATTTTATTTCAAATTCTAACATTATATATTTTAAAGTCTTAATGTATTCCAAAATCACTTTTCTTAAACTCCAGTTTCGTTTCATTTCCCGCGCTGGAGGTATATTAAATCTCTCGTTTTGGCATATTTATTACTAAAAGAATATTTTAATCGCTTTCACATGCCCACAGAAAATCATGACGGCGTCTCCTTGGCGCTAGACTTTTCCCTAAAACGCTTACGTAATTTATTAAAAATAGCCAATATTCCCTTTACTTTAATCACGTGTCTATATGTTAAATCCTTACCTGTGGAAATGCAGGGATTTTCTGTCCGCTTTTTGACTTGAAACTTCAATTAAGATGTACGTATGTCTGCCACTCTCCCATAATAAATGAAAATTACTTAATTACTCGGCTTGTTTTTTATTTAGCGACTGCAACAAAGAAATCATATATATATATATATATATATATATGGAATGAAATCCATGTAAACTGCAGAGTTCGGCATTTTCTTACAATCAGTGAGGGCGTTAAAGCCATAGTATATCGTTAAACAGAAAAAAGAACTAATTAATATCATTGCTAAATCTCCCCCCCTGATGAGAGGTTTGCCATGATATTTATTCCATTTGTCAAGTTTTTGTCATCTTTTTCTTTCTTGTTTGCATTGTCATATATATATTTAAAAAAAGAGAATTTTTTTAAGTTAGATTTTCTTTGTCACAGAGAAAATGGAGAGCAGATAAATTTGATTCTTATATTTTACTGTATTCAAAAAATCTTACTTTAATGAACTGATAAATCTTGTAACTTAGAAACACTGTAAAGTGATCCTATCTCTATTAGAACATGAATTCAATTTTAGGGCTTTTCCTCGTCTAGATTAAAAAATTTCTTTAAAATTCGCCAACATGCCCTATCACAATTTGCCCTAATCCGAAAGTGGTTTCCTTAACCCTTTAACCTACCACAACGTGTCGGACACATGCATCGAATTACAGAAATTTTGCTAATTAAATCCGTAATTAAGTCAACGTAACAATTAATTTTAAATACTAAAATTGCTTGGACACGCTTAAATGTCTCAAGTATCCTTTACTATCTTAAATAGATTGAAATAATAAAAAAATTCCCAAATGGGTGGTGTCATCTAAGGAGGTTAAATAAAATCGTAGGGCAAGAGGTTAAATGAAATCTTCCCGAAGAACGTGTTGAAATCTTTTTCTTACTCTGATTCCTTGCTGGGAAGCTTTTAGAGCAACAGCTGTTTCCCTTTCATTCTTTAGAACCCAGCTTTCCGCATTAGTTTTAATCGCACCTCCATCCCCTCCCTTCCAATGAAATCTGGAGTTTAAAATATGATAACAACACTATTTGTGTTTTTACCGTTTTTAAAATATTTTTTTCATTTATCTATTAATAGAATGCATCGTTTCAATATTCAGTATTTTTTATTATTTCTTTTTTTTTATTTTCACCTTTCTTTTTTATTATTTTGCGTCACATAGTTGAGATTATTATTTTAGAGAAATCGTCGGTAATTTTTAATATATAAAGTTTGAAATATTAGATTTAAAAAAATTATCTTCATGAGACCCAACCAACACTTTATCAGATTAAAAAAAAAAATCCTAACCAAAACTTAATCATTTGTTCTCTTAAGAAATACAAATTAATATCCAAACACAAACAAACAATTTAGAATTAAACCTTCACATCGGTACTCATTCTTTAGTGCCAATGTGAAGGTTTGAAGAATCAAACGATATGAAGTTGAAGAATCAAAGTAGTAATTATTATTACCAAACTGGTAGTTAAAAAAGATTCATCCCTTAGCCATGTCATAAAACCGAAAAGAAATATACTCGGCAATTTAATTTCAGGTCATGGAAAATATTTTAACGCAATCTTCCATCGTGCAAGAAAGCTTTGAACTTATTTTCCAAAAACATCTTCAACATTAAATTACATTTAAATCTCTTTAAATCTGGAACCTGAAGTAGCTTTGGTCCTGATGTAGGCTCTCAAATCCATTAAGGTGAACGCGTTGTTATCTTCTCTTGCAACGATTCGTCTGAGGTCTTTTTTGGCGCGGAAGTTTTCAATTTTTTTTAACATTTGTGGACAATTTTTTTTTATGAACTTTAGTCTTGCTTCCTTTCATTCATTTGTGGTACATTTTGTCCCTTCTCGAATAAATTCTGGAATTTGAAATGAGTGCTGTTAAAAGGATTCACTGCTACTTGTTCGTCATCCTTAAAAGTAGATAAAGGTTTTGTATGAATAGAATGCATTCCTTTTACCTGCTTTTATTTAACATCATTTCTTGTTTATATTCTTATTCTTCATGTTTGTAAAGATAAAAGTCATTCATGCCAGATTCAAAGAAAATCGAACATCACGTTTGGTCGAGACTGTGTAACAAACAAATTTACAGGCAAGCTGGCTAAATGCCGAATGATGGAGTTGAAACAGGACATCGCTTCAAAGTGTCAGTAAAGGCGTAAGGAGGCCGTCAGGTCGCGGAGCCACTTAACGACGGCTTCCTGAACTTCGGCATCGCTTCTGAATTGGCGACCTACCAAGTACTTCTTCAACAGTCCGAAGAGACGAAATCACTTGGTGCAAAATCCGGGCTGTAGGGAAGGTGTTCAAAAACATTCTATCGGAAACGCTGTTTCAAATCACGTGTAACCGAGGCCGTACGCGGTCAGGCGTTGTCTTGCAACAACAGGGTACCTTTCGAGAGCAGTCCCGGTCCTTTCCTGCGAAATGCCTTGTGCAACCGGTCCAGCGTGGGACAATAACTGACAGTATTCACGGTCACTCCACGCGTATGGAAATCAATCACCAACAAACCCTGGGGGTCCAAAAGACTGTGGCCGTAACTTTCTTTGCAGAGGACGCTGTCTTGAACTTCTTATGGAGGATACAAGGGGGCATTGATGCTTTCTTAGTCTCGGGTGTCACGTGATGCATCCACATTTCGTCCCCTCTAACGATACGGTGCAGGAAAGAAACACATTCCGCCTGATATCGTATTAAATGCTGGAGAGACACTCCCATTCACGTGCACTTCCACTTCAATTGCCAACCATGTGTCCGCCAACTCCTCCACCTTCTAACAGAGATTTCGGAACGCTACGGCACAACTAGCTCCATCTACCGGTGACGTTTGAATGCTGTGATCGTCTATTCTATTTAGACATGGAATTTAATTCGCATGGGGAATTTGTGCACCCATGAGAGCTCTTGTTGCCTTACTTTCTGAACCGCCAACGTATTTGAAACAATTCATGCTCAGCCTTGAAAGTAGGCACATTGTGTTGACAGTAGGGATTAAATTCTGTTCGAATATATTAGTTATTTTTAAATGTATTAGGACCGTATTTAGAATTATCTTCCATGGTTCAATGATACGCCGTTTTGCTTATCTCCTACTGACTACTTCATTAAAATTTAAAGAATTATCATAGTTGTCAGTGTTAGTGCAATGTTTAAAATAAGAAGAATCAATTTTGTTAGAGAGCAAAAGTGTTATTAATCGTACAATGATTAATAAATAAAACTTTCATGTTTCTCTTAATCTATAACAAAGTTTCGGAACTTAAGTCTTGAAATTTCAAACTTTTACTCCATAATCAGTGTATGAATTAACTAATATAATCACATCTGTGATGAGAAATCAGGGGACTATTACTATAAGAAACATAGATGTGAATCTCAATCTCTACTATTACTAGGATGTTTCAAGATATAAGGCAACAAGAGCTCTGACGGTGCACGAATTCCCTTATGCGAATTAAATTCCCTGTCTAGACAGCTTAAATGATCAAATCATTCGGACGTAACCGGTAGATGGAGCTATTTATGCAGTTGCGTGCCGAAGCATTGATGAAACGTGACCAGTGATTGAAGTAAGATACACTATCTGATCAAAAGTATCCGGACACTTTCAGATTTTCACATTTTTTAGAATTTCTCCTGAAAAGCTAAACTGATTGTCCTTGAAATTCGACCATGTAATCAGAGCCGACCCGAACAAAAGCGGGGCCCGGTGCAAAGTTGACTTGCGGGCCTTGAGAACATTTCGCCCAACAAAATAATTCATTGCTTTTTCTATTTATTACATTTCACAATTTGGTTAAGTAAAGACTGAAAAAATACTTGAAAATAATAAATAATTAAATTATTTTTATATAAAGTTAATATTTTAATCACACAAAAAATCGTTAATAAATCAAACAACAAAAATAATTGCTTCGTATATAAAATTTGGTTTTCAATTTACTAAAATAAGTTTAAAATGTGTGATTTTTGTTTCATTTTGTTATAAGTTTTATAGCAAATACGTTGATAATACCATTATGATTTAGATTTTTGGTTAATGCGGATTCGATAGATAAAATGACTAAGCAAATTAATTGTTCGCCTCTAATGCTAGATCTCAAGTAAATTTTTATTATTTTTAATCTTGAGGAGGATTTTTCTGCAGACGCGAGCGTTATTATTAAGGTCAATATAATTTTAGAACAGAAGTAAAATTTGGATACAATTTAAATAAATACTGAAAATATTTGCAATATTGTGACCTGGAAAGTAAAACTTGCCACCAAATTTTGATTTCGTTAATTAAATGCATACAATTGATTTTCATTTTGCCCAATCTGCATTTCTTCAAGCATTCCTTTTTAAATTTCCTCCTATCCTTTCCTTTCTTTCCCAAATTAAATTCCTCCCATTATTTGTTGCAAACTCATGTTGTAGAAATGTGTCCTGTCTTCCTGATTTTGTATGGCTATATTAAATATTGTTCAGTTTGAAAACTTTCAGTGCTAAAATTAAAATTATAAAATGCGAAAATAGTTTCATTTAGAGTTTCAAAACATGAAAGCTAAAGAAACTTAAAATAACTTTTTACTTTGCAGTCAATTGAAAGAGAAAATACCCCCTTTCAATTTTTCTGTCGATTTACGATGTCAGCACATGCATTCAGTATTGAAATAAAATATTATACTGTATGAATGGGATTTTCTTGTATTTTGGATTATCAAGTGAAATCTTAAAAGTTGAACTCATTATTTCTTCAGCAAAAAAGTTGAAATCATTATTTCTTCATATTAACAAACAATTATTTCTTCATATAAAAAATAAAACTAAAAAAAGATAATCGACTGATCACAAACTTATTTACAATTATGCAAAACCTACTGATAGTTTCGGTTTTAGGATATTTAAATTGAATCAATCTTCAAAATACTTCTTATATTTTAAAACTTATCCTAATAACTTTGATATGTAGTTCCAAAAACAATAAAAGGTTCGAAATAAGTAGCATTTTATAATGAAAATTGCCCAATGTAAAAGAGTAGAAAACACAAATTTTCGTTTGTTAATAAAAAAAATGGTTTTATCTGAAATGTATACAATAATAACAAATAGCAAAAAGGTTGAAATACAAAAACAAAGGGGAACTACATTGTCTTATAAATTGATAACCTGTTAAATAATATGAAAACTTTCTTTTTGGAAATATAAAAGGAAAGTTTGTTTAATAAATAATTATAAAAAAGAGACAAAAAATAGCATACTTGAAATTTGTCTCCAAGAACAAATGCAGAATATTTTATTTTGCTGTACGGCTGATACTCCGAATGCGAACGAACTGTCCAATGGAAAATTAACCCAAGAAGTTTTCTCAGAAGTTTACCTGTCGTATTTCACACAATCCAATATTCAGATTCACTACTATTGATTAAACTCTGAGGGATAGATGTAACAGACTACCTTTTAACAAGTACTTACGATGAATTCATAGATGCTGGAAAACCACACTTTTGACAAGAAAAACGAGAAACCCCTGTGAGATATTTGCTTCATCATCGCTTAGCAGTCCTGCTGAATACAAGAGGAACAGATGTGTTCAATTTAGAACTAGATAAGCAAAAAAAAGCATTCCTCTAGAGGTTTTCTTTAAGCTGCCCTGTGAAAGACTATCGGCTGGCCATTAGGGGAACAGATGTGGATCGGCACACAAGAATTACCCCCTGCATACCCTGAAAGTAATAGTCTCGGGAACAAGAAATGTATTGAATATTATCACCTGCAATTTATCTTCAAATGACCGACATCCACTTTGGGGTTCCCCCGCACCGAAAAGAGAGTGACCATATGATGCCTGGAGCATTCGAACCTGGTTTAGGACTGAACAATGTTAGCACTTTTTTACCTTTTTCTCTGCCCAGGAATCGGAAACACTTGGACCTCCAGTTAGCAAAGGGAATTGTTGGATTCTTTTCCATTAGATCCACCAATTACTTTTTTAACAGAGCTTTGAAGGAAATTTTCAAAACCAGAAAAAAAATTGCAATATATTTCTTTTTAGAAAAATTATTAGTATTTTATGCTTTTTTTCACATAAAAGTTGGTTGAAAGAATTTTTAAAAAAGGACAAAAATTTTTTTAATGAACTTTGCAAAATCCGGCGCGGGGCTTTCCAGAAGCTCAGGCCTTGTGCGGTCGCAACCTTCGCACTCCCCTCGGGCCGGCCCTGCATGCAAGGAAGAACCCCAACTCACATTTTACAGTGAAGCCCGGTCCTGAGGGCAATTAGGGGACCGTCTACAAATTGATGAAAACGAAAATTTTTGACCATCCCGCTTCAAAGAAAGCTTATAACGAAATGAAACTTTCTGCAATGGTTATGTTTGATGTGCATAATATTTACATGAATTTTAGTAAATGCAGTACAAATATTCGGGAAGATGTAAAAGTTTTCTTAAAAAATCCCAAATTTCCCAGCATGTTTTTTTCTTATAATATGCAGAATTTTCTGTTATATTATATGAAACTCACAGAACAAATGACAATATGTTAGAAAAGTCTTATGTAAAAATTTGGAATTTTTTTTCAATATTAGAGAAAATATGTGTAGTTGTAGTAAATAATGTTTTACTGCGCATGCGCGCGAGACACACACACACACATATATATATATATATCCAAATTTTTACACAGTACTCTTCTAACATATTGACATTTTTTCTGTAAGTTTTGTATAATATATTAGAAAACTCTGCATGTTATAAGCAAAAAACAGGTGGGGAAATTTGGGGTTTTTTAAGAAAACCTTTATACCTCCCCGAATATCTGTGCTGGGTTCACGACAATCCATGTAAATATTATGCACATCAAACATAACCATTATTGAAAGTTTCATCTCGTTAAAAGCTTTCTTTGGAGTGGGGTGGGCCAAAATAATTTACGTCTTCATCAATTTGTAGACGGTCCCCTACTTGCCCTCAGGACCGGGCTTCACTGTAATATGTGTTTTAAAGTCTATTCTTTACATGGTCGAAGTTCGAGGGCTCTCAGTTTAACCTTTCAGGAGAAATTCTAAAAAAATGTGAAAATCCGAAAGTATGCGGATACTTTTGATCAGATAGTGTATGTGATAAGGTTTTTTCCATCTAAACAAAACTTCCCCAGATGAATTTCATAGCTAACTGGTGAAAGCGTACGGAGCGAGTGTAATGTTAAGAAAACAGGTACAAGCCCTGATGAAGTTCGGGGTCACCACACATAAAAGTTACTGGAATACGCTTCCTACTTCCCGGACCTAGCACTAAGGGATTTTCATGTCTTCGAAAGAAGCATGTAGTATGTCAGTATTTCAGAACTGATGCCGAAGTTCAGCAAGCCAACTTGGCATGGCTCTGCAACATTGACGCTGATTTTTCCTTTGTCGATTTCGATGTGTTGGTGTATTGATGGAACAAATGCTTCTACAACTATGGTGACTATGCGGATAATTAATATGTATCAGTGGCTTACTACGTTGCATATCTCTTTAAATTAGTGAATTAAGATTTTCTCTCAGAAGGCTTATTGACTTGCTTCCTGAATTGCCTTCGTACCAGATCTATGTGATTCAATCTCGTAATAAATCCCACAATCATTTTATTCAATAAAAGGCATTTTGATTTCAACGCATGTAAAAATTATTTTCGAGCAAAAAGGTTTTAAGCTCATTTCCAAAACCTTCATTAAATTCATTCCGCTCTAATTGAATCTTGAATTTGCGAAGTTTTGACCCTCGAGAAGTCCAATAAATGGAATGAGTTGTGATCTTTTCTTGCAGTTATTCCTTTTCGGAAAACTTTTAGAGAGCTTCTCCATAAAACTTTTCAGACTTTTACTCCATAATAAATGTATGAAATAATTAATATAAGGTTAACAGATCTGTGTTTGGAAATCGGATGTCGTTTACTATTTAAAACATTCATGTGTGCATCTCAGTCTGTACTACTATTAACCAGATCTTTGTTAAGAAAAGATTCAGTCTCTTAATAAATCCCGCATTCATTCTATTCAGTAAAAGACATTTTGATTTCAACGCATGTAAAAATTATTTTCATGCAGAAAGGTTTTTAGCTCATTTCCAAAAAACTTTCCCTACCTTAAATTCATTCCGCTCTAATTGAATCTTGAATTTGCGAAGCTTTGACCCTCCAGAAGTCCATTAAACGGGACGTGTTGTGATCTTTTCTTGCAGCGATTCCTTTTCGGAAAGCTTTTAGAGAGCTGCCACGAGTCCGAACCATTTGTCATGCAGGAGACTTGTGGGTGCGGGGAACTTTAATTGGAGTTTATGTGTTTAGGAAACCCCGTGACTAATGGTTGCGTGGAACCGCAGTCCGTGATTGGTCCACTTGAAAAGAAAGCCGTAGAAAATAAATTAAAGGATAGGTATATAAATACAGAGATGTGAAATTGGATTTTTTGTTGGTTAAAGGAAATGATGGACTGGATGATTGTGCATAGTGTAATATTTGTAACGAATAATATAATATATTAATTAATGAATAGTATGGATATTTTATTGAATGATATATTTATTGTTTTTAGTGCAATATAATAATACAATATATTGTTGTATTACATATTTTTATCTTGAATTTTAGTCCTTTCTATATAGTTATGTTTTATTGTTAGGGTTAGTTTATGATTTTTCTTTCTAAGTTCTTTCATTTTAGGGTAAATTACCCTGTTTGTTTTTTCAGCAACTTTAGTAACAGGGATGGTTTGTACAGCAAAATTAATTTAACCTGGCTAAAGCTTGTCCACAGTCAAGCTGCTATATTAATTGTTGAAAACTCCATATACTTGGATTGCCTTTTTCAGTACTATTAATAACAACAGAATTTTTTTACATGTTGACATATAAATGTTTAAACTTAATTTTATGTTCATGGTATCTATAGTATTTTCAATTCTTTAGATTTGTTTTAAATTTGGTTGTTTTGTTCAAATAATGACTTTTTAGTTCAGGATTTGCTTCTTGATATGGCTTGTTTACTTTGTTTCTGTATGATCATATATAATAAGTTATATATATATATATATAATTTAAAGAAAAATAATTAATTAGATAAAAAATCGTTTGGTCATAAAAGAAATTAATCTAAAAATATCGTTTGGCTGTAAAATAAATTAATTAAACAAATCGTTTGGCATTAATTATTTTCTAAAGGTTATAAAAATAGAGTGGCATTGATATATTTGTCTTTTGCTAACTTTGCCTAGCAACGGAGAAGAATAATTATCATGGAACATGGGATTCGATGTCAGTGAGTGATGTAACGTTTGTGATGTAAGTGTATGTGTTTGTTTTACATGTTTGTGCTGTGGAAGACGTCCAATAAACATATTATTTTTGACAAAGAAGGTTCCACGATTATTCATGCTATGCTAAAATACATCACAATAGTCTAGAAATGAAGAAAAAGTGGATTAATGCTTTTTGCTTTAAACATTGGGGACTGAAATGCGATCTTTTATATCAATTAAATAGTTAAGGATGGTCATTTGATTTGTTTTATTAATATAACAAATTATATAACGTTTTATAATAATACAAATAAAAGTATTTTTATTGTATTAAATATGAGTAAAAATATGTAATGTTTTCTAATAATTTTTTCTCAAACGTCTTAATTATATTTAATTTTAAAAACTAATGATGGCATAGTAATGTAGATGCGTATGTGATTTAATGCTAAACACTAGAATAACTGACATTTAATACTTAACTATTTCTACCATGATCCGTCATTTTGATGGGTATTTAAGAAAACAACTTATCTGTTATTAATTTTGATTTATTTAGCATTTAAGAAAATAAATAAAAAATAAAGTTCATGCAAAATTTTAATATTTTTATTAATCGTAACATTTTTTAAGTAAAATGCTCAAATTTGTAACATTTTGCATTTTTACCCTATTCCTAAGGATAACAAGTAAAAATATTTTCTTAAAACAGATTCCATTTCATGAGTATATTGTCCACAAATTTATTTTTTATAATGACCACAGATAATACCGGTTCTATTTTTGATATAATAACCAATTTGTCGTGTTTTAAGGTTATAGGAAGTTTGGATTGAAACAATTGATTTATTCAATTCCTTCCTAAGCATAATTATAGTACATTATATTGCATTAATACATCATTTAAAAATCCTCCCTTAACGAGCACTTACTCCCCAAGAAATCACTGCACGCCAAATTTCGTAGCTCTAGGCCCAAAATTTTGCACTATAGAGCATTTTTTATTTTCTGGTATACGAAGTACACAAAGAGAAAGTATTGTATCCTCAAAAAATCCGAACTCGAGATTTTGATGAACCTCCCCGAGTCCGAAAAACACAATTTTGGAATTATGTCTGTCTGTGAACACGATAACTCGAAAACTATTAAAGCTAGAAGAGGGATGAAATTTGGTATATGATTTTTACACATAATTTGCAGGTTTCTATCAAATTTTGGACGAATTTCGTCGACGGAAAGACTGTCTGTGCTTTTCCGTGTTCATGTGAGCACTATAACTCAAAAACTTAAATAGCTAGATGGATAAAATTTTATACACAGTTTTATCATCAAACATGTAGGTCTGGAACAAAATTTAGACCAAATCCGTAGAAGGGTTGACAGTCTGTATAATCGCATACTTGTGAACATTATAACTTCTAAACCCTATGGCTTATATAAATAAAAATTAGTAAGATGTCTGCTAACATTAAATGTGGATCTGTGCCCAATTTTTGTTTCAGTGGGTTGCAAAAAAGGTGTTCAAATCGCCTATTCGGTTTTTCTCATCACACAACGACGCAAGGCCGTTGAATGAATCTCCACGTTTTAGACCTCCATGAATCCGAAAAACATAATTTTGGAATTATGTCTGTCTGCGAACACGATAACTCAAAAACTATTAAAGCTAGATGAATGAAATTTGGTATGTGATCTTTACATATAATTTTTAGGTTTCTATCAAAATCCGTCCACGGGAAGTCTGTATGCATGTATGTTCGTGTTCATGTGAACACGACAACGTAAAAACGTAAATAGCTAGATAGATAAAATTTGGTTCACAGTTTTATCATCAGGAATGTAGGTTCGTATCAAATTTTGGACCAAACCCGTCGGAGGGTTGACTATCTGTCGGTCTGTATAAGCACATACTTTTGAATATGATAACTACTAAACCCTACAACTTAAATAAAAATTGGTACGAGGTCTGCTAACATTAATTGCAGATCCGTGCCCAGTTTTCGTTCCATACGTTTGAAATAAAGGCGCTCAAATTGCATATTGTGATTTTTGTTGGCGCGCACTTAACGTAGTTTATTGTCGCTTGGCGTATTTTTTCGGTTAGTATTGTTGTCTTTTCGTCTTGGCGTGTTCTGCCGAAAGCAATTGTGGAGAACCCCAAACTGAGGGCTGAGGAGAGCCTCAGAAATTATGGAAACTCCTAAGATTGAAATTGGGAATTCGCAATGGAACGCATGGCATAGAGGTGTGTGGTATCTGTAATAAAATTTGGTTCTCAGAAACCTTCCATAAAATCGTGATACTTGTAGCGTTAACGAAGGTCCGCAATTTTTATGCGCGTGGAGGGAGGGCGAATGACACCTTTGTTTTGAGGGAGGTTACTGGTTGCTCTTCTCGCTGGTTGCATGACGTATCACGCAATTTACAAATAGTATCCTAACCTATAAGCAGAATGCTAAAATTAAATTGGTCTATAATGAGTTATTTTATGTGACTGACTGATGTTTGAATGTCTGTCAACTAAAGCCAAGTTCATCAATATTCATAAACGAAACAAAACAAATTTTAAAAAGGTAATATAGTAAATGCACTTGCGTCTTTCTCAAGTTAAAAAAAATGCATTCTATATTTAAAACATTCGGTATGTTTTTAAACGTTCGGTAATCTGAGCAATGCAGTGACATATTTCCAAAACAAAACCAATGTCACGAATGCATTTAATATATTTGCTTTCGGTAACCTTCATTCTGTGAATAGGGTGATATATTGTCATGCAATAGACTTAGGTCGTTAGCGAATATTGTGACAAAATCGTCTTGTGGGTGTACGTGAATGTAGTCCAATAAGCAGGATTAAAAAAAATAAAGCTCTTTATTTTAGAAATATTCTAAGCAAAGAAACGTAGCATAAGTCTTAAAACAGCACTTCTAAAAATTCACAACAGAGATTACCAATAAATCTACAGCACAGCGCTTTCAAAATAAAGTTCAATGTCTTTTCAGCAGACCAGCGTTCACTGCTGATCAAAATCCCCCTCCTCTTAGCTTGAGAGCTTGCTTTTATACTTTTTCAACAGAAAGTGACGTAATCTCCAGAAAGTTCATGAAGCCAGGAGAAATAGGTTGACAGTTCGAGGTTTTCCTAGAAAATTCCCTTTGTCGCGAAAGTCGCCAAATTTGTCACCAAGTCGCCAAGATTAACATCTCAGGGAAAGAACTTTATAGCTTTGTAACATCATCGTATCATCTTATGACTTAATCATTAAATTTAATTTTAGAAAAAAAAACCCCTCAAACTACTATAAGTCGTAGTAGAATAACAGGAATCATATTAAATAGAATGCTATCAATATTAATATCTTACAGTTCGTGGAAGTTCATGAATATAGAACGGAAGCAAAACCTTGATGTCGATATACGCAAAGAAAAGGATACAGGCTTTGAAAACTCTTATTCGCTGCTTCTTTCTGTATTGGAATAGGTTTTGTCCTTGGTACAGTGATAGTTTGTTTACTGGGACTGCAGCGCTGCAACACCCCTGTTTTTTTCATATCTCTTTCTGACTTTTTATTGCTGGGATTCATTGATTTTAAGGTATCCGACTGTGTTAGGAGACATTTTTTTAAAAAATAACTTATATATATTTTTTAATGTTATTTTTCAATTGCATATGTTTTAAAACTATGAAAATATTGTAAAATTAGGCTTTCAAAATAATATTTTTTTAAAAAAAAACTGAGAAATTTGGAGAAAAATGACTAAAATATTTGCCTTACGCTAACAGCCATAGACAAAATCATATTCTAAATATACACAAATCCTTGTAGGAATACATTTTTATGACTGTTATCTGTGTTATGCTCTAAAATATTTCTTGTATTTCAAAATAGTTTCAAGATATAGCTGAACATAGTTACTAAACTGGTAATTTTTCATAAAAAATGCTTTTCGTTTATATTTAAGCACTTAAAAATATTACTTCATTTTAGAATTGATCTTGGTTTTTAGAGGAAAACATCAAGCATATTACAGGAAACAATCTCAGAAAATTTCATATCAATACTTGAATAACTTTTTGAGAAATCAATGTTACGGTCGACAGTTTTCCTCAAAAATATCATTCCTCAGAAAACACATTTAAAGTTTTCATGCAACATAAAATAATGCTTACAGTTCGGTAATAAAACAGCTGTAACTCCATTTGTAATTCACGTAGAGTAAAAAGTGAGACAGTTTTAGAAAGCTGGTTAAACAGGCTACAGAATTAAGTAATAAAAAGTTTTTTGATAATTTAATCAAAAACGACGATTTCAAACCAGTCGGATACCTTAAGCAGGTAATTATAAACTCGTTTGTTATTCACTTCCTATAGTCACAAATTGATTATGTAAACAGATTGTCAATCGACGAAATAACAGTTCATGTCGAAACAGATGATCGAGCTGCTCCTTGTTGGAGCTGAGAACAGTTGGAATCGGAACTCGGAATCACTTAATGCATATTTCGAAATGACATATTAATTAAAAAACTAATAGTACCTTAGAGTTCAAAATGCATCCCTAATCACAGAAAAAATAAAACCTAAAATTTATACTCCTCCAATGCTTTTCCCCTTCTCATTAATTTTTTTAATCATTTCGGGTTAATATTTGAGGAGACGAAAAATACACACTCAAAATGAACTCACTACTAAATAATGTGTATATTTTATTTAAATCGCATTCGTACAACTAAGGAGTTACATATTCTTGTTTTCTTTCATGTCCGCTAAATGCATCCCTCATTTATGTCATGAGACAGCATGATAGAGAACGAATATTATCTTTAATGTTATTAGAGCTCAAACATTACAATTTCATCCTATTCAAGTTGCTACTTATTAGGTGGTACAGCCTAAGCATTTGCTATCAAAGTTATAAAGGGTATTGGTACAGCATCTATATCGCCTACCTGGTGGAAAATTTTAGTTTCTTTATGTTATTAAACTGTCACGACTCACTACGGTAAAAGTATTTTTCGAATATTCGAGTTTCCTCGTCAGCATATCTGATGCTGACTGAGATTCTGACCGACTTCCACTACTCGGTGAATTCCTTTTTACCATCATGAAGTAAAATGCTGAGTGCGAATCTGTACCAAATGAAGCGATGAAATCTCTTTGTGAATAGCATTCGATAGGAGGATATTTTCCGAGTCGAAAAAATCCTTTTGTCAAACCACTCGTACAACTTGCTATATGTATTAGATTTAATTCTAATATTTTATTGATTTATTACGTCATTTTTTTTTAAATCTGAGAGTGAAATATAAATCCTCTTTCAAGGTAACTTAAAAAATGGCGTATCAGTTTCATATACTCTGAACCATGCAGTTATTTATCACGCGCAAATGAAAAGCATCAGATTACTTCTGAAATTTTTCTAAGATATCGCTGTAGTAATAGAATAGTGCAAAGCATTTTAAAGATTTTCCTAGCCAATATATCATTTATTTCGCGAAATTTTGTACCAATAAATCTATATATCGTATATGATCCCCAATAATCGTCAAAAGAATGGATTTTCTCTAAGAATTGGTAAACGATTTTCATCTACCGGTTTTTCGCTAACGAAACGTTACATGATGAATCGGAGCGTTCGCGACCAATACATCAAAACCAAGAAATCGTGCTTCGAAGTGCGACATACGGAATCAACAGTATTGACATTTTCTCCAAACATTTCGCGTGATATTTATGGCAAGGAAGTGACTGCTGGCGTCACGTGAACTGTTTACCCAATCACGGAAGTCTGTCGTGCCAAGATTTTGACGCAATCTTCGCTTTTCCTCGCCCCATTGATTAACATTAGCAGCTTCTCTGCTGCCGCGTCATTTGCCAGAGGTGCAGGAAGTGCTACCTCGCCAACTGACAACGTCACGACAGAGCGATTTGTTAGAAAATTATTGCTGAGCTGGTGGCAACGGCTCAGAATTTCAAATTGCATGGGTGGAATGTTGTAGTAGGAAGGCAGCATAATTTGGTTTTCGGGCTGTTTTGTATTTTGTAAGTAATTTTAAAAGGAGTGTTCCTTAAGATCTTTTCCGTATATATAAAATAATTGCCTCAAAATTTTTCACTTGCATAATCTGAGTCTTTTGATCAATTATATATTTTCAGCCTCTTCGCATACAATGCCGTACTTCGCTTACAGTGCCGTATTTCGCATACAATGATGTACTTTGCATACAATGCGTCGAATTGCAGATTTATTGATAATTTAATTTGCAAGTCAAAGTAACCAGAAATTTAAAAGATAATAATCGGTTAGATAAGCTTAAGTAATCCCTGAATGCTTTTTACATCATGAGTGGATTGTAATCGCAATAAATGTTCCAAATAATATCATCTAGTTGGGAGGTTAAATAATTTTGTAATTCAAGCTGTAAATTGAAGAACTATGCCAGTCATAATGGAAAATTATCTATTAAGTGATGCCAGTTTTGATTATGCTGCTGATTTTTATCGAATCTCATATAATTTTTAAATATTTATTCTTAAGTCTAGCCATAAGAACTTACAAGCAAACAAATGCATATTTTCATTGAGCAAGCGTCAATTTACAGGTATAATATACAAGGGCTGTTTTTTAAAGTAAATACCGTTTTGAAATTAAAAACACAAAAATGTACGTTTTTTATCAATTTTATATTCACATGAAAGTCTCTACTTTAATCTACTTTTCAACATAATTTCCACCAATATTAAGGTATTTGTCGTATCATACAACCAGCTTTTGAATTTCATCCTCATAGAAATCTGCCGCCTGCTCACAATGAGCACAACTTGCTGTAATTTAAGTGTTCTGTCACAATTCCATACAGAACACTTCTTGAAACTTCAGGAAACTCCTTAGATAAAGATGAAATCGTAATGCGTCTGTGAACTCGAACATTTCCATCAACTTTCTGCACCAAGTCTTCAGTACTGATAGAAGGTCGACCGCTTCTTTCCTGATCATGCACACTCGTGAGGCCATCTTTATATGCTCTAACCCATTTTCTTACCATTCCTTCGCTTGTAATGTTTTCTTCATACACATCACTGATCTGCCGATGAATTCCAGCCGCTTTCACATCTTTTGAATTAAGAAAACGAATGTGACAGCGGCGGGATTTTCAGTTGACTGAGGCATTTTAAATACTCACAAACAGACTTAAATACGGTCGAATTCTTTCATAAGGGCGTCTGTGGCTAGCCAACAGATGCAGATACTCAACGCGTATGCGCGAAATGTCAGCCGAAGTTCTAGCCGCGTGGCTACCTGCCAAAAAAAAGGCTTAAAAGGTCTTTGTAAATATGCTTTATTTTTTATAAGTTTCATAGAACAGTGCAGATCAAAAATGCCTGTATGGAAAATATTTTTCCCTTTGACGGATATGGCCAAAAATATATGATTTTCAATACATACAGAATTTTGGTGTATTCATTTAGTTCACTGTGTTAAAAAGTTAACGTGTTAAATACACACGTACAAACAAGCTAGCATAAATCAAAATAAAAAAATCGTATACGGAGAGGTTTATAAGTCGAAATTCATCAAAATGTTGAGGTGAAGTTTGTAGCCCATTATATTTCTTTCTCTATGTATATTGTGCATATTAATAATATAATAGCCCAGATCTGTCTCTCACTGATCCGGTAACGCTCTGACGTCACCAACAATAAAATTCGTGCCATAGCACTGCGAGACGTTAAACAGCATTAATCCATTGTTAGATATCCTAAATTTCAGTAATTTTAAATTTAAAAAAGTAATTGCCGTTATAATTTCAAATTTAATAGCTCCAAAATAGTGAAATAAAATTTGTTATCGATTGATATAAAATTTATCTCGCTATGATCAATAGTTCCCGAGAAATTTTAAATTATATTAATCTTATATTTTAAATAAATTTCCGTTTTTTAATAGAAAGTAGTAAATCACGTCAGTGGTATATCATGCGCGTGATATAGTTCGGACGCCACGATGCATCTGATTATTTATTGCAACCGTGATGATATAATTTGATAACATTTTTTGGCAACGTTAAAATTTACGCAAAGACATCTGAAGTACAAGAAAAATTATTAAACAACGAAAAATATTTCGCATGGAATGTTGCTTACCGAGAGGGATTTGTATAAAGAAATATGTAAATAATATGTAAATAAAAAAATATTTCCTGTCATAAAACATAAGTTTATTTTATTTGTTTTCAATCAATGTTAAGCATTTCCCTTGCATAAATATATATTTAATCACATCAAATTTGACTGGAAATCTCTCAAATGAAGAGTCAATTTGTACCCGTCATACCATGACGGGTGATTTTCTAGTAAGAAAATAACTACTCATTTCGAAACGGGTTAAATGTTAAAGCATACAATACACTCTTTCGCAACCGAAATATAATTATGTATTTGCCAGCTGATTCACAGTGGTAAAGAAATTTTTGTGTAATATTCTTGTAAACATTATTTTTCCTTTTATCTAACAAGAGACAATTACGGGAAAAAACCCATTGCTTTTATAGATCAATATTTATTCATAGGTCATTTTAATGAATATAGTTCTGCTGAATTTTTGTATGCAAATAATTTGCTGCTGTTAAATTAAATCATAAGTAAACAGATGTCATAAAAATATTTTCAAATTAAACAGTGAAATCGTTCTTTGTGCCTTTTAAAAGAAGGGCTATAGTAGAGAATTTGTGCGTGAAAAATATTTATTGAAACGAATAATGCGTCATTGAAAAGAATAGAACCAAAAAATTCCTAAAAGTAACGAAACTACAAACATATTAAGGGTTCATAATAATCCTTGTTGGCACATCACTCACATTCTGTACATGTTGTTTTAAATATTAGATCCAGTGATTCATATTTTTAATATTTTATAAACTTGTTAAATATATTGAAATAAACTATGATCAAATAATTATTTCCGCTTGAACGCATCGATTTAACATATTCAATATTTTAAAGTTAAGAGATAGCGAATCAATATGAGAATTATTGTAATAGCAGTAAAATATAGTGTTTAAGAAAAAGTAAATTAAATTAATTATCATAAAAATGATAAAACTGTAAAGCAAAATTTAAACATGCAGAGGAAACACATTGAATTTTCACTAGAACAGTACCTATTTTAACCCAACAATGCAGTAAAAAACAATAGATTTTGAAACGAATTTACCTTAATTCGCAACAATGAAAAGTGAAATATGAATCTGCCATGAAAAGGGGGTCCTTCTCCGTTTCTCAAATGGAAGATGCTTTTCTTTAAAGAATCCGACTGCTTTTGATAGAAATCAACAGAGATCGAAACTTTTCCCATAACATCCCCAAACCAATCATAATCTCCCCCTAAAAACTAAAACATTGATACCCCACGAAAATATCGCACTCGACGTTTATTTGTCTCCCTCGAGATTTTGCTGCACAGTCCATCAGCCTCCATTACACCCTGCCTCAATCCCTCCCTGAGGGAAGCCCCTTCAATTATGCAGCCTCCGTCTCGTGTTCTTATGAATGGGTGATGACGCCGTGTATCACTGGCTCTCCGCGTCATTTATCTCACCCGTAATTCATCCATCATCCACCTTGTCCTGTTCCTTGTTCCCCGGGGAGTTTTTAGGCTGTATTAATCTGTTGGGAAGATGACGGTAATCTTTCTTGGAAGAGGCTCACGGTGACTTGATTAGAAAGTTCTCAAAGTGGTGTGGAAATTTAATAACGTAGAATATTTTCTGCTATGGTATTTGATAGTTGGTATAATAAAGGGCTGTAATTTGGAAATTGTATGCATTCATATCACTGAAGATTTTAACCTTTTTAATTTCTTGTGTACGAAATATATAAAGAGAATGTAATGCAATATCCAAACAATTCGATCTCGAAATTTTGATGAATATCCGTGTTTGAATAGTGTTTCTGGCATTATGTCTCTCGGTCATTCTCTCTATGAACACGATAATTCAACAACAGAACAAGGGGCCGTTCAAATATTACATAAGCACCCAAGGGGGGAGGGGGTTTGCGATTTACTTATCTTTGATGACAAGGGGGGGAAGAGGAGTATGAGTGATGCTTACGTAAGACATTAAAATCACTTTATTTCCGAAAATCTCTTGTAACTTGCACAAATAATTTAATTTTTAAAAATCAAATTTGAAAAAAAAGTTAAATTTGGCAAAAGAAAATTAAACTTGATTTTTGTAGACTTAAACTTGAAATTGTAGAGAAATTAAACTTACATTTTTTTTCATTTTAAGCCGAGTTAGAGTATTTTATTTGAATTAAGTCCTAAAATTTTTAAAATTAGATTATTACTGGTATACGTTTTGTGAAAAAAAGAACGAGGGGGGTTGCAGTGTGCTTACGTAATTATAAGAGGGGGGTTGCGATTTGCTTATTTTTGCTGACAAGGGGGAAGGGGTCAAAAAATACCAAAAACATACGTAATATTTGAACGGCCCCAAATCTATGGGAATGAAATTTGCTATGGGATCTTTACACCAAAAGTGTAGATCTCAATCAGATATTGCATGAAATCTACCAAAAGGAAATCTGTCTATCTATCCATCCGTATTTATGTCAACATAATAAGTCAAATACGTGCCTCTCTAAACTGATGAAATTTAGCATTTTGTTTTATCACCAGATTCGATGTAGAATTGTAGATTTGTTGTGAAATTTCGACCAAATCCGTGCACTGGTTGAATATCTATCGGTCTGTCTATTTTAGTATATATAGACTCGATAACTTAGAAACGCAACATACTAGATAAATAAAATTTAATATAAGATCTTGAGAACGGAATGGTATATTATTAACATATTTTGGACTCAATCCGGAGAAGGGAAGATGTCGAAAATGCTACTTATAGTTGATTCTGCCAGAAATAGCTGATTATGTTTATTTTACCAAGAAGCTAAACAAATGGGATAAAATACGAAATGCTATTTTAATAGAATTCGAAGTACATCTACAGAGACAGAAAGACACATCTTTTCCGTAACACCACAAAATCGATCGTAACTCCCGCTAAGAACGAAAACATTTATACACCACGGAAAATAACACTCTCGACATTTATTTGTCTCCCTCGAGATTTTGCAGTACCGTCCATCAGCCTTCATTACACCCTGCCTCAATCCCTCCCAGGAGGAAGCCCCTCCAATTATGCAGCCTCCGTCTCGCCTTCTTATGAATGGGTGATGACGCCGTGTATCATTGGCTCTCCGCGTCATTTATCTCACCCGTAATTCATCCATCATCCTCCTTGTCCGGTTCCTTGTTCCCCAGGGAGTTTTTAGGCTGTGTTAATCTGTTGGGAAGATGGCAGTAATCTTTCTTAGAAGAAGCTCGTCGGGCCATGATTAGGAAGTTCTCAAATTAGTTTGGAAACTTAACAACATCGATTATTTTCTGCTGTATAACTTAATAGTTGGTATGAAAATGCAGAATAGTTTAAAAAATTGCTCCATATATATTACTCTCGATTTAAACCTTTTTGCTTTCTTTTTATACGAATTATAGAAAGAGAAAATATTGTAATAGTTGAATAATTTGAACTCGAGATTTTGATGAATTCCCGCGTTTCAGACCTCCCTGATTGCGAAGAAATCTTTTTTGAATTCTCTCGTTCTATCCGTGGACACGATAACTCAAGAACATAATGTCTAGACGAATGAAATTTGGTATTCGATTATTACACCAAGATTGCAGATCTGAATCAAATTTTGAATGAAATCAACCGACAAGAATATTCTCTTTCTGTCTATCCGTGAGCATCTGAAACCAGTAACTAAAATACGTAAAATGCAATGTGAATGAAATTTAACATTTTGTTTTCTCACTAAGATTTACTTAAAATTTGTAGATCTCTATTAAAATTTTGGACTAAATCCGTCTATTGATTGACAACATATTGGCCTATCTATCAAATGTATATGAACTCGATAGTTCAAGCTAGATAAGTTAAATTTGGTATGTGATCTTGACACTAGAATAGGAAATTTATATCAAATTTTGGACCTAATACATCAAAGGAAATATGAACAGATTCGCCAATGCATTTTGGACATTATGCTACGAAGCTAAAGAAAAAATGCGCCTTATTTCAAAAGTAATCCAGAAAGCCGAAAGGGAAACGTTCCAACTTTCCCTAAATATTGTTTAAAGCTACAATGCCGAACATGCTTGTTCTGACCTGTAAAAGGGGGATGAAAAAGAATTCTGAATTATACATTTGTTTTATTTCTAACAATATTTTTTTATCTAACATTAGAATAAAATTAACTGTTTCGAATGAATTTTCAATTTGAATGGAATAAAATTCTAAACATGTTTTTATGGAAGGATATCCACAGTAACGGAAAGAAAATTCTTTCCTGTAGCACCTCAAAATCATTCGTAATCTCCTAATAACTAAAATATTGATACCCACGAACATAACCTGTGAAGGAATAGGATTTACAGAAGTTTTGTTGTAATTAATAGCAACGTCATAACTTTTGTGGGCGTTGACTGCACATATCTATACCACGTCTGGTGATGTTAATTCTCTCTGTTGTAAATGTTATAACGTAAATAAACAGTCTTTGTTTTTGTTACCGTGTTGTTTTGCATGTATTGGTGTTAAAGAGATAAGCACACGTTTGCTATTTTAACCTAACAAATGTAGAAAAAAAATAATAGATTTTGAAACGAATTTACTTTAATTCACACCAATGTAAAACGAAAAATAAATCTGTTATAAAAAGGGGTTTTCCTCCATTTCTCAAATAAGGTGCTTTCAAATAAATGCTTTCCTTTAAAGAATTCGACTACTTTTGATAGAAATATACAGAGGTCGAAACTCTTCCCATAACATCACAAAACCAATCGTAACTCCCGCTGAAAACTAAAACATTGATGCCCCGCGAAAAGATCGCACTCGACGTTTATTTGTCTCCCTCGAGATTTTGCAGCACCGTCCATCAGCCTCCATTACACCCTGCCTCAACCCCACCCTGAGGGAAGCCCCTTCAATTATGCAGCCTCCGTCTCGCCTTCTTATGAATGGGTGATGACGCCGTGTATCATTGGCTCTCCGCGTCATTTATCTCACCCGTAATTCATCCATCATCCACCTTGTCCTGTTCCTTGTTCCCCGGGGAGTTTTTAGGCTGTATTAATCTGTTGGGGAGATGACAGTAATCTTCAAAGGAAGAGGCTTGAAATGGCTCGATTAGGAAGTTGTTAAATTAGTTTCGAAATTTGATAAAATTGAATATTTTATGCTAGAGTAATTGATATTTAGTGTGATGAAGGGGGTTAATTTTGAAATTTTATATACGTATATTATTCTTGATTTTAACATTACTTTCTCATATACGAAGTGTACAAAGAGAAAATTCTGTAATTGGTAAAAAAAATTCTACCTTGAGATTTTGATTAATATTTATTTTGTTTTAGATATGCCTTGAGTGCAAAAAAACTATTTCTGTAATTCTGTCTTTCTTTCTGTCTGCGAACATGAGAACACAAACACACAGCATCTATAAGGCTGAAATGCACTATGCTGTCTTCAAGAATGGCACTAGAGTTTGCCCGACAGGGAGGCACGGTCTCCCCGACAGGAGGGCACCCCCTGCTGTATGGGGGGGGGGCGAATATAATGAAATTGATCTCAAATTTTCGTCAGATTATTATTTACCAACTACGGTTGAATACCACGTACAAAAATTTTCCCCGACGGGATACGAAAATTTTCCCCGATGGGGGGCACAACATCCCCGGCGAGGGGCCCTATCCCCCCGGTCCCCCCTGTGGCGCCACCCCTGGTTGTCTTTACACCAAAATTCTTGATTCTTATATTTTAGTGAAATCGCTGAATGGAAAGTCTGTCTGCACACGCGCTTGTGAGACCAAAAACTGAATAAACTAGACGGGATGAATGAAATTTTGCATATATTTTTTATCACCAGTACTGTTGATATCTGTCAGATTTGGACAGAATCCATCATAAGACTATTCATCTGTCGGTATG
>BGPR01016327.1:0-34769 GCA_013235015.1 Araneus ventricosus | reverse complement strand
CATACCGACAGATGAATAGTCTTATGATGGATTCTGTCCAAATCTGACAGATATCAACAGTACTGGTGATAAAAAATATATGCAAAATTTCATTCATCCCGTCTAGTTTATTCAGTTTTTGGTCTCACAAGCGCGTGTGCAGACAGACTTTCCATTCAGCGATTTCACTAAAATATAAGAATCAAGAATTTTGGTGTAAAGACAACCAGGGGTGGCGCCACAGGGGGGACCGGGGGGATAGGGCCCCTCGCCGGGGATGTTGTGCCCCCCATCGGGGAAAATTTTCGTATCCCGTCGGGGAAAATTTTTGTACGTGGTATTCAACCGTAGTTGGTAAATAATAATCTGACGAAAATTTGAGATCAATTTCATTATATTCGCCCCCCCCCCATACAGCAGGTGGTGCCCTCCTGTCGGGGAGACCGTGCCTCCCTGTCGGGCAAACTCTAGTGCCATTCTTGAAGACAGCATAGTGCATTTCAGCCTTATAGATGCTGTGTGTTTGTGTTCTCATGTTCGCAGACAGAAAGAAAGACAGAATTACAGAAATAGTTTTTTTGCACTCAAGGCATATCTAAAACAAAATAAATATTAATCAAAATCTCAAGGTAGAATTTTTTTTACCAATTACAGAATTTTCTCTTTGTACACTTCGTATATGAGAAAGTAATGTTAAAATCAAGAATAATATACGTATATAAAATTTCAAAATTAACCCCCTTCATCACACTAAATATCAATTACTCTAGCATAAAATATTCAATTTTATCAAATTTCGAAACTAATTTAACAACTTCCTAATCGAGCCATTTCAAGCCTCTTCCTTTGAAGATTACTGTCATCTCCCCAACAGATTAATACAGCCTAAAAACTCCCCGGGGAACAAGGAACAGGACAAGGTGGATGATGGATGAATTACGGGTGAGATAAATGACGCGGAGAGCCAATGATACACGGCGTCATCACCCATTCATAAGAAGGCGAGACGGAGGCTGCATAATTGAAGGGGCTTCCCTCAGGGTGGGGTTGAGGCAGGGTGTAATGGAGGCTGATGGACGGTGCTGCAAAATCTCGAGGGAGACAAATAAACGTCGAGTGCGATCTTTTCGCGGGGCATCAATGTTTTAGTTTTCAGCGGGAGTTACGATTGGTTTTGTGATGTTATGGGAAGAGTTTCGACCTCTGTATATTTCTATCAAAAGTAGTCGAATTCTTTAAAGGAAAGCATTTATTTGAAAGCACCTTATTTGAGAAATGGAGGAAAACCCCTTTTTATAACAGATTTATTTTTCGTTTTACATTGGTGTGAATTAAAGTAAATTCGTTTCAAAATCTATTATTTTTTTTCTACATTTGTTAGGTTAAAATAGCAAACGTGTGCTTATCTCTTTAACACCAATACATGCAAAACAACACGGTAACAAAAACAAAGACTGTTTATTTACGTTATAACATTTACAACAGAGAGAATTAACATCACCAGACGTGGTATAGATATGTGCAGTCAACGCCCACAAAAGTTATGACGTTGCTATTAATTACAACAAAACTTCTGTAAATCCTATTCCTTCACAGGTTATGTTCGTGGGTATCAATATTTTAGTTATTAGGAGATTACGAATGATTTTGAGGTGCTACAGGAAAGAATTTTCTTTCCGTTACTGTGGATATCCTTCCATAAAAACATGTTTAGAATTTTATTCCATTCAAATTGAAAATTCATTCGAAACAGTTAATTTTATTCTAATGTTAGATAAAAAAATATTGTTAGAAATAAAACAAATGTATAATTCAGAATTCTTTTTCATCCCCCTTTTACAGGTCAGAACAAGCATGTTCGGCATTGTAGCTTTAAACAATATTTAGGGAAAGTTGGAACGTTTCCCTTTCGGCTTTCTGGATTACTTTTGAAATAAGGCGCATTTTTTCTTTAGCTTCGTAGCATAATGTCCAAAATGCATTGGCGAATCTGTTCATATTTCCTTTGATGTATTAGGTCCAAAATTTGATATAAATTTCCTATTCTAGTGTCAAGATCACATACCAAATTTAACTTATCTAGCTTGAACTATCGAGTTCATATACATTTGATAGATAGGCCAATATGTTGTCAATCAATAGACGGATTTAGTCCAAAATTTTAATAGAGATCTACAAATTTTAAGTAAATCTTAGTGAGAAAACAAAATGTTAAATTTCATTCACATTGCATTTTACGTATTTTAGTTACTGGTTTCAGATGCTCACGGATAGACAGAAAGAGAATATTCTTGTCGGTTGATTTCATTCAAAATTTGATTCAGATCTGCAATCTTGGTGTAATAATCGAATACCAAATTTCATTCGTCTAGACATTATGTTCTTGAGTTATCGTGTCCACGGATAGAACGAGAGAATTCAAAAAAGATTTCTTCGCAATCAGGGAGGTCTGAAACGCGGGAATTCATCAAAATCTCGAGTTCAAATTATTCAACTATTACAATATTTTCTCTTTCTATAATTCGTATAAAAAGAAAGCAAAAAGGTTTAAATCGAGAGTAATATATATGGAGCAATTTTTTAAACTATTCTGCATTTTCATACCAACTATTAAGTTATACAGCAGAAAATAATCGATGTTGTTAAGTTTCCAAACTAATTTGAGAACTTCCTAATCATGGCCCGACGAGCTTCTTCTAAGAAAGATTACTGCCATCTTCCCAACAGATTAACACAGCCTAAAAACTCCCTGGGGAACAAGGAACCGGACAAGGAGGATGATGGATGAATTACGGGTGAGATAAATGACGCGGAGAGCCAATGATACACGGCGTCATCACCCATTCATAAGAAGGCGAGACGGAGGCTGCATAATTGGAGGGGCTTCCTCCTGGGAGGGATTGAGGCAGGGTGTAATGAAGGCTGATGGACGGTACTGCAAAATCTCGAGGGAGACAAATAAATGTCGAGAGTGTTATTTTCCGTGGTGTATAAATGTTTTCGTTCTTAGCGGGAGTTACGATCGATTTTGTGGTGTTACGGAAAAGATGTGTCTTTCTGTCTCTGTAGATGTACTTCGAATTCTATTAAAATAGCATTTCGTATTTTATCCCATTTGTTTAGCTTCTTGGTAAAATAAACATAATCAGCTATTTCTGGCAGAATCAACTATAAGTAGCATTTTCGACATCTTCCCTTCTCCGGATTGAGTCCAAAATATGTTAATAATATACCATTCCGTTCTCAAGATCTTATATTAAATTTTATTTATCTAGTATGTTGCGTTTCTAAGTTATCGAGTCTATATATACTAAAATAGACAGACCGATAGATATTCAACCAGTGCACGGATTTGGTCGAAATTTCACAACAAATCTACAATTCTACATCGAATCTGGTGATAAAACAAAATGCTAAATTTCATCAGTTTAGAGAGGCACGTATTTGACTTATTATGTTGACATAAATACGGATGGATAGATAGACAGATTTCCTTTTGGTAGATTTCATGCAATATCTGATTGAGATCTACACTTTTGGTGTAAAGATCCCATAGCAAATTTCATTCCCATAGATTTGGGGCCGTTCAAATATTACGTATGTTTTTGGTATTTTTTGACCCCTTCCCCCTTGTCAGCAAAAATAAGCAAATCGCAACCCCCCTCTTATAATTACGTAAGCACACTGCAACCCCCCTCGTTCTTTTTTTCACAAAACGTATACCAGTAATAATCTAATTTTAAAAATTTTAGGACTTAATTCAAATAAAATACTCTAACTCGGCTTAAAATGAAAAAAAATGTAAGTTTAATTTCTCTACAATTTCAAGTTTAAGTCTACAAAAATCAAGTTTAATTTTCTTTTGCCAAATTTAACTTTTTTTTCAAATTTGATTTTTAAAAATTAAATTATTTGTGCAAGTTACAAGAGATTTTCGGAAATAAAGTGATTTTAATGTCTTACGTAAGCATCACTCATACTCCTCTTCCCCCCCTTGTCATCAAAGATAAGTAAATCGCAAACCCCCTCCCCCCTTGGGTGCTTATGTAATATTTGAACGGCCCCTTGTTCTGTTGTTGAATTATCGTGTTCATAGAGAGAATGACCGAGAGACATAATGCCAGAAACACTATTCAAACACGGATATTCATCAAAATTTCGAGATCGAATTGTTTGGATATTGCATTACATTCTCTTTATATATTTCGTACACAAGAAATTAAAAAGGTTAAAATCTTCAGTGATATGAATGCATACAATTTCCAAATTACAGCCCTTTATTATACCAACTATCAAATACCATAGCAGAAAATATTCTACGTTATTAAATTTCCACACCACTTTGAGAACTTTCTAATCAAGTCACCGTGAGCCTCTTCCAAGAAAGATTACCGTCATCTTCCCAACAGATTAATACAGCCTAAAAACTCCCCGGGGAACAAGGAACAGGACAAGGTGGATGATGGATGAATTACGGGTGAGATAAATGACGCGGAGAGCCAGTGATACACGGCGTCATCACCCATTCATAAGAACACGAGACGGAGGCTGCATAATTGAAGGGGCTTCCCTCAGGGAGGGATTGAGGCAGGGTGTAATGGAGGCTGATGGACTGTGCAGCAAAATCTCGAGGGAGACAAATAAACGTCGAGTGCGATATTTTCGTGGGGTATCAATGTTTTAGTTTTTAGGGGGAGATTATGATTGGTTTGGGGATGTTATGGGAAAAGTTTCGATCTCTGTTGATTTCTATCAAAAGCAGTCGGATTCTTTAAAGAAAAGCATCTTCCATTTGAGAAACGGAGAAGGACCCCCTTTTCATGGCAGATTCATATTTCACTTTTCATTGTTGCGAATTAAGGTAAATTCGTTTCAAAATCTATTGTTTTTTACTGCATTGTTGGGTTAAAATAGGTACTGTTCTAGTGAAAATTCAATGTGTTTCCTCTGCATGTTTAAATTTTGCTTTACAGTTTTATCATTTTTATGATAATTAATTTAATTTACTTTTTCTTAAACACTATATTTTACTGCTATTACAATAATTCTCATATTGATTCGCTATCTCTTAACTTTAAAATATTGAATATGTTAAATCGATGCGTTCAAGCGGAAATAATTATTTGATCATAGTTTATTTCAATATATTTAACAAGTTTATAAAATATTAAAAATATGAATCACTGGATCTAATATTTAAAACAACATGTACAGAATGTGAGTGATGTGCCAACAAGGATTATTATGAACCCTTAATATGTTTGTAGTTTCGTTACTTTTAGGAATTTTTTGGTTCTATTCTTTTCAATGACGCATTATTCGTTTCAATAAATATTTTTCACGCACAAATTCTCTACTATAGCCCTTCTTTTAAAAGGCACAAAGAACGATTTCACTGTTTAATTTGAAAATATTTTTATGACATCTGTTTACTTATGATTTAATTTAACAGCAGCAAATTATTTGCATACAAAAATTCAGCAGAACTATATTCATTAAAATGACCTATGAATAAATATTGATCTATAAAAGCAATGGGTTTTTTCCCGTAATTGTCTCTTGTTAGATAAAAGGAAAAATAATGTTTACAAGAATATTACACAAAAATTTCTTTACCACTGTGAATCAGCTGGCAAATACATAATTATATTTCGGTTGCGAAAGAGTGTATTGTATGCTTTAACATTTAACCCGTTTCGAAATGAGTAGTTATTTTCTTACTAGAAAATCACCCGTCATGGTATGACGGGTACAAATTGACTCTTCATTTGAGAGATTTCCAGTCAAATTTGATGTGATTAAATATATATTTATGCAAGGGAAATGCTTAACATTGATTGAAAACAAATAAAATAAACTTATGTTTTATGACAGGAAATATTTTTTTATTTACATATTATTTACATATTTCTTTATACAAATCCCTCTCGGTAAGCAACATTCCATGCGAAATATTTTTCGTTGTTTAATAATTTTTCTTGTACTTCAGATGTCTTTGCGTAAATTTTAACGTTGCCAAAAAATGTTATCAAATTATATCATCACGGTTGCAATAAATAATCAGATGCATCGTGGCGTCCGAACTATATCACGCGCATGATATACCACTGACGTGATTTACTACTTTCTATTAAAAAACGGAAATTTATTTAAAATATAAGATTAATATAATTTAAAATTTCTCGGGAACTATTGATCATAGCGAGATAAATTTTATATCAATCGATAACAAATTTTATTTCACTATTTTGGAGCTATTAAATTTGAAATTATAACGGCAATTACTTTTTTAAATTTAAAATTACTGAAATTTAGGATATCTAACAATGGATTAATGCTGTTTAACGTCTCGCAGTGCTATGGCACGAATTTTATTGTTGGTGACGTCAGAGCGTTACCGGATCAGTGAGAGACAGATCTGGGCTATTATATTATTAATATGCACAATATACATAGAGAAAGAAATATAATGGGCTACAAACTTCACCTCAACATTTTGATGAATTTCGACTTATAAACCTCTCCGTATACGATTTTTTTATTTTGATTTATGCTAGCTTGTTTGTACGTGTGTATTTAACACGTTAACTTTTTAACACAGTGAACTAAATGAATACACCAAAATTCTGTATGTATTGAAAATCATATATTTTTGGCCATATCCGTCAAAGGGAAAAATATTTTCCATACAGGCATTTTTGATCTGCACTGTTCTATGAAACTTATAAAAAATAAAGCATATTTACAAAGACCTTTTAAGCCTTTTTTTTGGCAGGTAGCCACGCGGCTAGAACTTCGGCTGACATTTCGCGCATACGCGTTGAGTATCTGCATCTGTTGGCTAGCCACAGACGCCCTTATGAAAGAATTCGACCGTATTTAAGTCTGTTTGTGAGTATTTAAAATGCCTCAGTCAACTGAAAATCCCGCCGCTGTCACATTCGTTTTCTTAATTCAAAAGATGTGAAAGCGGCTGGAATTCATCGGCAGATCAGTGATGTGTATGAAGAAAACATTACAAGCGAAGGAATGGTAAGAAAATGGGTTAGAGCATATAAAGATGGCCTCACGAGTGTGCATGATCAGGAAAGAAGCGGTCGACCTTCTATCAGTACTGAAGACTTGGTGCAGAAAGTTGATGGAAATGTTCGAGTTCACAGACGCATTACGATTTCATCTTTATCTAAGGAGTTTCCTGAAGTTTCAAGAAGTGTTCTGTATGGAATTGTGACAGAACACTTAAATTACAGCAAGTTGTGCTCATTGTGAGCAGGCGGCAGATTTCTATGAGGATGAAATTCAAAAGCTGGTTGTATGATACGACAAATACCTTAATATTGGTGGAAATTATGTTGAAAAGTAGATTAAAGTAGAGACTTTCATGTGAATATAAAATTGATAAAAAACGTACATTTTTGTGTTTTTAATTTCAAAACGGTATTTACTTTAAAAAACAGCCCTTGTATATTATACCTGTAAATTGACGCTTGCTCAATGAAAATATGCATTTGTTTGCTTGTAAGTTCTTATGGCTAGACTTAAGAATAAATATTTAAAAATTATATGAGATTCGATAAAAATCAGCAGCATAATCAAAACTGGCATCACTTAATAGATAATTTTCCATTATGACTGGCATAGTTCTTCAATTTACAGCTTGAATTACAAAATTATTTAACCTCCCAACTAGATGATATTATTTGGAACATTTATTGCGATTACAATCCACTCATGATGTAAAAAGCATTCAGGGATTACTTAAGCTTATCTAACCGATTATTATCTTTTAAATTTCTGGTTACTTTGACTTGCAAATTAAATTATCAATAAATCTGCAATTCGACGCATTGTATGCAAAGTACATCATTGTATGCGAAATACGGCACTGTAAGCGAAGTACGGCATTGTATGCGAAGAGGCTGAAAATATATAATTGATCAAAAGACTCAGATTATGCAAGTGAAAAATTTTGAGGCAATTATTTTATATATACGGAAAAGATCTTAAGGAACACTCCTTTTAAAATTACTTACAAAATACAAAACAGCCCGAAAACCAAATTATGCTGCCTTCCTACTACAACATTCCACCCATGCAATTTGAAATTCTGAGCCGTTGCCACCAGCTCAGCAATAATTTTCTAACAAATCGCTCTGTCGTGACGTTGTCAGTTGGCGAGGTAGCACTTCCTGCACCTCTGGCAAATGACGCGGCAGCAGAGAAGCTGCTAATGTTAATCAATGGGGCGAGGAAAAGCGAAGATTGCGTCAAAATCTTGGCACGACAGACTTCCGTGATTGGGTAAACAGTTCACGTGACGCCAGCAGTCACTTCCTTGCCATAAATATCACGCGAAATGTTTGGAGAAAATGTCAATACTGTTGATTCCGTATGTCGCACTTCGAAGCACGATTTCTTGGTTTTGATGTATTGGTCGCGAACGCTCCGATTCATCATGTAACGTTTCGTTAGCGAAAAACCGGTAGATGAAAATCGTTTACCAATTCTTAGAGAAAATCCATTCTTTTGACGATTATTGGGGATCATATACGATATATAGATTTATTGGTACAAAATTTCGCGAAATAAATGATATATTGGCTAGGAAAATCTTTAAAATGCTTTGCACTATTCTATTACTACAGCGATATCTTAGAAAAATTTCAGAAGTAATCTGATGCTTTTCATTTGCGCGTGATAAATAACTGCATGGTTCAGAGTATATGAAACTGATACGCCATTTTTTAAGTTACCTTGAAAGAGGATTTATATTTCACTCTCAGATTTAAAAAAAAATGACGTAATAAATCAATAAAATATTAGAATTAAATCTAATACATATAGCAAGTTGTACGAGTGGTTTGACAAAAGGATTTTTTCGACTCGGAAAATATCCTCCTATCGAATGCTATTCACAAAGAGATTTCATCGCTTCATTTGGTACAGATTCGCACTCAGCATTTTACTTCATGATGGTAAAAAGGAATTCACCGAGTAGTGGAAGTCGGTCAGAATCTCAGTCAGCATCAGATATGCTGACGAGGAAACTCGAATATTCGAAAAATACTTTTACCGTAGTGAGTCGTGACAGTTTAATAACATAAAGAAACTAAAATTTTCCACCAGGTAGGCGATATAGATGCTGTACCAATACCCTTTATAACTTTGATAGCAAATGCTTAGGCTGTACCACCTAATAAGTAGCAACTTGAATAGGATGAAATTGTAATGTTTGAGCTCTAATAACATTAAAGATAATATTCGTTCTCTATCATGCTGTCTCATGACATAAATGAGGGATGCATTTAGCGGACATGAAAGAAAACAAGAATATGTAACTCCTTAGTTGTACGAATGCGATTTAAATAAAATATACACATTATTTAGTAGTGAGTTCATTTTGAGTGTGTATTTTTCGTCTCCTCAAATATTAACCCGAAATGATTAAAAAAATTAATGAGAAGGGGAAAAGCATTGGAGGAGTATAAATTTTAGGTTTTATTTTTTCTGTGATTAGGGATGCATTTTGAACTCTAAGGTACTATTAGTTTTTTAATTAATATGTCATTTCGAAATATGCATTAAGTGATTCCGAGTTCCGATTCCAACTGTTCTCAGCTCCAACAAGGAGCAGCTCGATCATCTGTTTCGACATGAACTGTTATTTCGTCGATTGACAATCTGTTTACATAATCAATTTGTGACTATAGGAAGTGAATAACAAACGAGTTTATAATTACCTGCTTAAGGTATCCGACTGGTTTGAAATCGTCGTTTTTGATTAAATTATCAAAAAACTTTTTATTACTTAATTCTGTAGCCTGTTTAACCAGCTTTCTAAAACTGTCTCACTTTTTACTCTACGTGAATTACAAATGGAGTTACAGCTGTTTTATTACCGAACTGTAAGCATTATTTTATGTTGCATGAAAACTTTAAATGTGTTTTCTGAGGAATGATATTTTTGAGGAAAACTGTCGACCGTAACATTGATTTCTCAAAAAGTTATTCAAGTATTGATATGAAATTTTCTGAGATTGTTTCCTGTAATATGCTTGATGTTTTCCTCTAAAAACCAAGATCAATTCTAAAATGAAGTAATATTTTTAAGTGCTTAAATATAAACGAAAAGCATTTTTTATGAAAAATTACCAGTTTAGTAACTATGTTCAGCTATATCTTGAAACTATTTTGAAATACAAGAAATATTTTAGAGCATAACACAGATAACAGTCATAAAAATGTATTCCTACAAGGATTTGTGTATATTTAGAATATGATTTTGTCTATGGCTGTTAGCGTAAGGCAAATATTTTAGTCATTTTTCTCCAAATTTCTCAGTTTTTTTTTAAAAAAATATTATTTTGAAAGCCTAATTTTACAATATTTTCATAGTTTTAAAACATATGCAATTGAAAAATAACATTAAAAAATATATATAAGTTATTTTTTAAAAAAATGTCTCCTAACACAGTCGGATACCTTAAAATCAATGAATCCCAGCAATAAAAAGTCAGAAAGAGATATGAAAAAAACAGGGGTGTTGCAGCGCTGCAGTCCCAGTAAACAAACTATCACTGTACCAAGGACAAAACCTATTCCAATACAGAAAGAAGCAGCGAATAAGAGTTTTCAAAGCCTGTATCCTTTTCTTTGCGTATATCGACATCAAGGTTTTGCTTCCGTTCTATATTCATGAACTTCCACGAACTGTAAGATATTAATATTGATAGCATTCTATTTAATATGATTCCTGTTATTCTACTACGACTTATAGTAGTTTGAGGGGTTTTTTTTTCTAAAATTAAATTTAATGATTAAGTCATAAGATGATACGATGATGTTACAAAGCTATAAAGTTCTTTCCCTGAGATGTTAATCTTGGCGACTTGGTGACAAATTTGGCGACTTTCGCGACAAAGGGAATTTTCTAGGAAAACCTCGAACTGTCAACCTATTTCTCCTGGCTTCATGAACTTTCTGGAGATTACGTCACTTTCTGTTGAAAAAGTATAAAAGCAAGCTCTCAAGCTAAGAGGAGGGGGATTTTGATCAGCAGTGAACGCTGGTCTGCTGAAAAGACATTGAACTTTATTTTGAAAGCGCTGTGCTGTAGATTTATTGGTAATCTCTGTTGTGAATTTTTAGAAGTGCTGTTTTAAGACTTATGCTACGTTTCTTTGCTTAGAATATTTCTAAAATAAAGAGCTTTATTTTTTTTAATCCTGCTTATTGGACTACATTCACGTACACCCACAAGACGATTTTGTCACAATATTCGCTAACGACCTAAGTCTATTGCATGACAATATATCACCCTATTCACAGAATGAAGGTTACCGAAAGCAAATATATTAAATGCATTCGTGACATTGGTTTTGTTTTGGAAATATGTCACTGCATTGCTCAGATTACCGAACGTTTAAAAACATACCGAATGTTTTAAATATAGAATGCATTTTTTTTAACTTGAGAAAGACGCAAGTGCATTTACTATATTACCTTTTTAAAATTTGTTTTGTTTCGTTTATGAATATTGATGAACTTGGCTTTAGTTGACAGACATTCAAACATCAGTCAGTCACATAAAATAACTCATTATAGACCAATTTAATTTTAGCATTCTGCTTATAGGTTAGGATACTATTTGTAAATTGCGTGATACGTCATGCAACCAGCGAGAAGAGCAACCAGTAACCTCCCTCAAAACAAAGGTGTCATTCGCCCTCCCTCCACGCGCATAAAAATTGCGGACCTTCGTTAACGCTACAAGTATCACGATTTTATGGAAGGTTTCTGAGAACCAAATTTTATTACAGATACCACACACCTCTATGCCATGCGTTCCATTGCGAATTCCCAATTTCAATCTTAGGAGTTTCCATAATTTCTGAGGCTCTCCTCAGCCCTCAGTTTGGGGTTCTCCACAATTGCTTTCGGCAGAACACGCCAAGACGAAAAGACAACAATACTAACCGAAAAAATACGCCAAGCGACAATAAACTACGTTAAGTGCGCGCCAACAAAAATCACAATATGCAATTTGAGCGCCTTTATTTCAAACGTATGGAACGAAAACTGGGCACGGATCTGCAATTAATGTTAGCAGACCTCGTACCAATTTTTATTTAAGTTGTAGGGTTTAGTAGTTATCATATTCAAAAGTATGTGCTTATACAGACCGACAGATAGTCAACCCTCCGACGGGTTTGGTCCAAAATTTGATACGAACCTACATTCCTGATGATAAAACTGTGAACCAAATTTTATCTATCTAGCTATTTACGTTTTTACGTTGTCGTGTTCACATGAACACGAACATACATGCATACAGACTTCCCGTGGACGGATTTTGATAGAAACCTAAAAATTATATGTAAAGATCACATACCAAATTTCATTCATCTAGCTTTAATAGTTTTTGAGTTATCGTGTTCGCAGACAGACATAATTCCAAAATTATGTTTTTCGGATTCATGGAGGTCTAAAACGTGGAGATTCATTCAACGGCCTTGCGTCGTTGTGTGATGAGAAAAACCGAATAGGCGATTTGAACACCTTTTTTGCAACCCACTGAAACAAAAATTGGGCACAGATCCACATTTAATGTTAGCAGACATCTTACTAATTTTTATTTATATAAGCCATAGGGTTTAGAAGTTATAATGTTCACAAGTATGCGATTATACAGACTGTCAACCCTTCTACGGATTTGGTCTAAATTTTGTTCCAGACCTACATGTTTGATGATAAAACTGTGTATAAAATTTTATCCATCTAGCTATTTAAGTTTTTGAGTTATAGTGCTCACATGAACACGGAAAAGCACAGACAGTCTTTCCGTCGACGAAATTCGTCCAAAATTTGATAGAAACCTGCAAATTATGTGTAAAAATCATATACCAAATTTCATCCCTCTTCTAGCTTTAATAGTTTTCGAGTTATCGTGTTCACAGACAGACATAATTCCAAAATTGTGTTTTTCGGACTCGGGGAGGTTCATCAAAATCTCGAGTTCGGATTTTTTGAGGATACAATACTTTCTCTTTGTGTACTTCGTATACCAGAAAATAAAAAATGCTCTATAGTGCAAAATTTTGGGCCTAGAGCTACGAAATTTGGCGTGCAGTGATTTCTTGGGGAGTAAGTGCTCGTTAAGGGAGGATTTTTAAATGATGTATTAATGCAATATAATGTACTATAATTATGCTTAGGAAGGAATTGAATAAATCAATTGTTTCAATCCAAACTTCCTATAACCTTAAAACACGACAAATTGGTTATTATATCAAAAATAGAACCGGTATTATCTGTGGTCATTATAAAAAATAAATTTGTGGACAATATACTCATGAAATGGAATCTGTTTTAAGAAAATATTTTTACTTGTTATCCTTAGGAATAGGGTAAAAATGCAAAATGTTACAAATTTGAGCATTTTACTTAAAAAATGTTACGATTAATAAAAATATTAAAATTTTGCATGAACTTTATTTTTTATTTATTTTCTTAAATGCTAAATAAATCAAAATTAATAACAGATAAGTTGTTTTCTTAAATACCCATCAAAATGACGGATCATGGTAGAAATAGTTAAGTATTAAATGTCAGTTATTCTAGTGTTTAGCATTAAATCACATACGCATCTACATTACTATGCCATCATTAGTTTTTAAAATTAAATATAATTAAGACGTTTGAGAAAAAATTATTAGAAAACATTACATATTTTTACTCATATTTAATACAATAAAAATACTTTTATTTGTATTATTATAAAACGTTATATAATTTGTTATATTAATAAAACAAATCAAATGACCATCCTTAACTATTTAATTGATATAAAAGATCGCATTTCAGTCCCCAATGTTTAAAGCAAAAAGCATTAATCCACTTTTTCTTCATTTCTAGACTATTGTGATGTATTTTAGCATAGCATGAATAATCGTGGAACCTTCTTTGTCAAAAATAATATGTTTATTGGACGTCTTCCACAGCACAAACATGTAAAACAAACACATACACTTACATCACAAACGTTACATCACTCACTGACATCGAATCCCATGTTCCATGATAATTATTCTTCTCCGTTGCTAGGCAAAGTTAGCAAAAGACAAATATATCAATGCCACTCTATTTTTATAACCTTTAGAAAATAATTAATGCCAAACGATTTGTTTAATTAATTTATTTTACAGCCAAACGATATTTTTAGATTAATTTCTTTTATGACCAAACGATTTTTTATCTAATTAATTATTTTTCTTTAAATTATATATATATATATATAACTTATTATATATGATCATACAGAAACAAAGTAAACAAGCCATATCAAGAAGCAAATCCTGAACTAAAAAGTCATTATTTGAACAAAACAACCAAATTTAAAACAAATCTAAAGAATTGAAAATACTATAGATACCATGAACATAAAATTAAGTTTAAACATTTATATGTCAACATGTAAAAAAATTCTGTTGTTATTAATAGTACTGAAAAAGGCAATCCAAGTATATGGAGTTTTCAACAATTAATATAGCAGCTTGACTGTGGACAAGCTTTAGCCAGGTTAAATTAATTTTGCTGTACAAACCATCCCTGTTACTAAAGTTGCTGAAAAAACAAACAGGGTAATTTACCCTAAAATGAAAGAACTTAGAAAGAAAAATCATAAACTAACCCTAACAATAAAACATAACTATATAGAAAGGACTAAAATTCAAGATAAAAATATGTAATACAACAATATATTGTATTATTATATTGCACTAAAAACAATAAATATATCATTCAATAAAATATCCATACTATTCATTAATTAATATATTATATTATTCGTTACAAATATTACACTATGCACAATCATCCAGTCCATCATTTCCTTTAACCAACAAAAAATCCAATTTCACATCTCTGTATTTATATACCTATCCTTTAATTTATTTTCTACGGCTTTCTTTTCAAGTGGACCAATCACGGACTGCGGTTCCACGCAACCATTAGTCACGGGGTTTCCTAAACACATAAACTCCAATTAAAGTTCCCCGCACCCACAAGTCTCCTGCATGACAAATGGTTCGGACTCGTGGCAGCTCTCTAAAAGCTTTCCGAAAAGGAATCGCTGCAAGAAAAGATCACAACACGTCCCGTTTAATGGACTTCTGGAGGGTCAAAGCTTCGCAAATTCAAGATTCAATTAGAGCGGAATGAATTTAAGGTAGGGAAAGTTTTTTGGAAATGAGCTAAAAACCTTTCTGCATGAAAATAATTTTTACATGCGTTGAAATCAAAATGTCTTTTACTGAATAGAATGAATGCGGGATTTATTAAGAGACTGAATCTTTTCTTAACAAAGATCTGGTTAATAGTAGTACAGACTGAGATGCACACATGAATGTTTTAAATAGTAAACGACATCCGATTTCCAAACACAGATCTGTTAACCTTATATTAATTATTTCATACATTTATTATGGAGTAAAAGTCTGAAAAGTTTTATGGAGAAGCTCTCTAAAAGTTTTCCGAAAAGGAATAACTGCAAGAAAAGATCACAACTCATTCCATTTATTGGACTTCTCGAGGGTCAAAACTTCGCAAATTCAAGATTCAATTAGAGCGGAATGAATTTAATGAAGGTTTTGGAAATGAGCTTAAAACCTTTTTGCTCGAAAATAATTTTTACATGCGTTGAAATCAAAATGCCTTTTATTGAATAAAATGATTGTGGGATTTATTACGAGATTGAATCACATAGATCTGGTACGAAGGCAATTCAGGAAGCAAGTCAATAAGCCTTCTGAGAGAAAATCTTAATTCACTAATTTAAAGAGATATGCAACGTAGTAAGCCACTGATACATATTAATTATCCGCATAGTCACCATAGTTGTAGAAGCATTTGTTCCATCAATACACCAACACATCGAAATCGACAAAGGAAAAATCAGCGTCAATGTTGCAGAGCCATGCCAAGTTGGCTTGCTGAACTTCGGCATCAGTTCTGAAATACTGACATACTACATGCTTCTTTCGAAGACATGAAAATCCCTTAGTGCTAGGTCCGGGAAGTAGGAAGCGTATTCCAGTAACTTTTATGTGTGGTGACCCCGAACTTCATCAGGGCTTGTACCTGTTTTCTTAACATTACACTCGCTCCGTACGCTTTCACCAGTTAGCTATGAAATTCATCTGGGGAAGTTTTGTTTAGATGGAAAAAACCTTATCACATACACTATCTGATCAAAAGTATCCGCATACTTTCGGATTTTCACATTTTTTTAGAATTTCTCCTGAAAGGTTAAACTGAGAGCCCTCGAACTTCGACCATGTAAAGAATAGACTTTAAAACACATATTACAGTGAAGCCCGGTCCTGAGGGCAAGTAGGGGACCGTCTACAAATTGATGAAGACGTAAATTATTTTGGCCCACCCCACTCCAAAGAAAGCTTTTAACGAGATGAAACTTTCAATAATGGTTATGTTTGATGTGCATAATATTTACATGGATTGTCGTGAACCCAGCACAGATATTCGGGGAGGTATAAAGGTTTTCTTAAAAAACCCCAAATTTCCCCACCTGTTTTTTGCTTATAACATGCAGAGTTTTCTAATATATTATACAAAACTTACAGAAAAAATGTCAATATGTTAGAAGAGTACTGTGTAAAAATTTGGATATATATATATATATGTGTGTGTGTGTGTCTCGCGCGCATGCGCAGTAAAACATTATTTACTACAACTACACATATTTTCTCTAATATTGAAAAAAAATTCCAAATTTTTACATAAGACTTTTCTAACATATTGTCATTTGTTCTGTGAGTTTCATATAATATAACAGAAAATTCTGCATATTATAAGAAAAAAACATGCTGGGAAATTTGGGATTTTTTAAGAAAACTTTTACATCTTCCCGAATATTTGTACTGCATTTACTAAAATTCATGTAAATATTATGCACATCAAACATAACCATTGCAGAAAGTTTCATTTCGTTATAAGCTTTCTTTGAAGCGGGATGGTCAAAAATTTTCGTTTTCATCAATTTGTAGACGGTCCCCTAATTGCCCTCAGGACCGGGCTTCACTGTAAAATGTGAGTTGGGGTTCTTCCTTGCATGCAGGGCCGGCCCGAGGGGAGTGCGAAGGTTGCGACCGCACAAGGCCTGAGCTTCTGGAAAGCCCCGCGCCGGATTTTGCAAAGTTCATTAAAAAAATTTTTGTCCTTTTTTAAAAATTCTTTCAACCAACTTTTATGTGAAAAAAAGCATAAAATACTAATAATTTTTCTAAAAAGAAATATATTGCAATTTTTTTTCTGGTTTTGAAAATTTCCTTCAAAGCTCTGTTAAAAAAGTAATTGGTGGATCTAATGGAAAAGAATCCAACAATTCCCTTTGCTAACTGGAGGTCCAAGTGTTTCCGATTCCTGGGCAGAGAAAAAGGTAAAAAAGTGCTAACATTGTTCAGTCCTAAACCAGGTTCGAATGCTCCAGGCATCATATGGTCACTCTCTTTTCGGTGCGGGGGAACCCCAAAGTGGATGTCGGTCATTTGAAGATAAATTGCAGGTGATAATATTCAATACATTTCTTGTTCCCGAGACTATTACTTTCAGGGTATGCAGGGGGTAATTCTTGTGTGCCGATCCACATCTGTTCCCCTAATGGCCAGCCGATAGTCTTTCACAGGGCAGCTTAAAGAAAACCTCTAGAGGAATGCTTTTTTTTGCTTATCTAGTTCTAAATTGAACACATCTGTTCCTCTTGTATTCAGCAGGACTGCTAAGCGATGATGAAGCAAATATCTCACAGGGGTTTCTCGTTTTTCTTGTCAAAAGTGTGGTTTTCCAGCATCTATGAATTCATCGTAAGTACTTGTTAAAAGGTAGTCTGTTACATCTATCCCTCAGAGTTTAATCAATAGTAGTGAATCTGAATATTGGATTGTGTGAAATACGACAGGTAAACTTCTGAGAAAACTTCTTGGGTTAATTTTCCATTGGACAGTTCGTTCGCATTCGGAGTATCAGCCGTACAGCAAAATAAAATATTCTGCATTTGTTCTTGGAGACAAATTTCAAGTATGCTATTTTTTGTCTCTTTTTTATAATTATTTATTAAACAAACTTTCCTTTTATATTTCCAAAAAGAAAGTTTTCATATTATTTAACAGGTTATCAATTTATAAGACAATGTAGTTCCCCTTTGTTTTTGTATTTCAACCTTTTTGCTATTTGTTATTATTGTATACATTTCAGATAAAACCATTTTTTTTATTAACAAACGAAAATTTGTGTTTTCTACTCTTTTACATTGGGCAATTTTCATTATAAAATGCTACTTATTTCGAACCTTTTATTGTTTTTGGAACTACATATCAAAGTTATTAGGATAAGTTTTAAAATATAAGAAGTATTTTGAAGATTGATTCAATTTAAATATCCTAAAACCGAAACTATCAGTAGGTTTTGCATAATTGTAAATAAGTTTGTGATCAGTCGATTATCTTTTTTTAGTTTTATTTTTTATATGAAGAAATAATTGTTTGTTAATATGAAGAAATAATGATTTCAACTTTTTTGCTGAAGAAATAATGAGTTCAACTTTTAAGATTTCACTTGATAATCCAAAATACAAGAAAATCCCATTCATACAGTATAATATTTTATTTCAATACTGAATGCATGTGCTGACATCGTAAATCGACAGAAAAATTGAAAGGGGGTATTTTCTCTTTCAATTGACTGCAAAGTAAAAAGTTATTTTAAGTTTCTTTAGCTTTCATGTTTTGAAACTCTAAATGAAACTATTTTCGCATTTTATAATTTTAATTTTAGCACTGAAAGTTTTCAAACTGAACAATATTTAATATAGCCATACAAAATCAGGAAGACAGGACACATTTCTACAACATGAGTTTGCAACAAATAATGGGAGGAATTTAATTTGGGAAAGAAAGGAAAGGATAGGAGGAAATTTAAAAAGGAATGCTTGAAGAAATGCAGATTGGGCAAAATGAAAATCAATTGTATGCATTTAATTAACGAAATCAAAATTTGGTGGCAAGTTTTACTTTCCAGGTCACAATATTGCAAATATTTTCAGTATTTATTTAAATTGTATCCAAATTTTACTTCTGTTCTAAAATTATATTGACCTTAATAATAACGCTCGCGTCTGCAGAAAAATCCTCCTCAAGATTAAAAATAATAAAAATTTACTTGAGATCTAGCATTAGAGGCGAACAATTAATTTGCTTAGTCATTTTATCTATCGAATCCGCATTAACCAAAAATCTAAATCATAATGGTATTATCAACGTATTTGCTATAAAACTTATAACAAAATGAAACAAAAATCACACATTTTAAACTTATTTTAGTAAATTGAAAACCAAATTTTATATACGAAGCAATTATTTTTGTTGTTTGATTTATTAACGATTTTTTGTGTGATTAAAATATTAACTTTATATAAAAATAATTTAATTATTTATTATTTTCAAGTATTTTTTCAGTCTTTACTTAACCAAATTGTGAAATGTAATAAATAGAAAAAGCAATGAATTATTTTGTTGGGCGAAATGTTCTCAAGGCCCGCAAGTCAACTTTGCACCGGGCCCCGCTTTTGTTCGGGTCGGCTCTGATTACATGGTCGAATTTCAAGGACAATCAGTTTAGCTTTTCAGGAGAAATTCTAAAAAATGTGAAAATCTGAAAGTGTCCGGATACTTTTGATCAGATAGTGTATCTTACTTCAATCACTGGTCACGTTTCATCAATGCTTCGGCACGCAACTGCATAAATAGCTCCATCTACCGGTTACGTCCGAATGATTTGATCATTTAAGCTGTCTAGACAGGGAATTTAATTCGCATAAGGGAATTCGTGCACCGTCAGAGCTCTTGTTGCCTTATATCTTGAAACATCCTAGTAATAGTAGAGATTGAGATTCACATCTATGTTTCTTATAGTAATAGTCCCCTGATTTCTCATCACAGATGTGATTATATTAGTTAATTCATACACTGATTATGGAGTAAAAGTTTGAAATTTCAAGACTTAAGTTCCGAAACTTTGTTATAGATTAAGAGAAACATGAAAGTTTTATTTATTAATCATTGTACGATTAATAACACTTTTGCTCTCTAACAAAATTGATTCTTCTTATTTTAAACATTGCACTAACACTGACAACTATGATAATTCTTTAAATTTTAATGAAGTAGTCAGTAGGAGATAAGCAAAACGGCGTATCATTGAACCATGGAAGATAATTCTAAATACGGTCCTAATACATTTAAAAATAACTAATATATTCGAACAGAATTTAATCCCTACTGTCAACACAATGTGCCTACTTTCAAGGCTGAGCATGAATTGTTTCAAATACGTTGGCGGTTCAGAAAGTAAGGCAACAAGAGCTCTCATGGGTGCACAAATTCCCCATGCGAATTAAATTCCATGTCTAAATAGAATAGACGATCACAGCATTCAAACGTCACCGGTAGATGGAGCTAGTTGTGCCGTAGCGTTCCGAAATCTCTGTTAGAAGGTGGAGGAGTTGGCGGACACATGGTTGGCAATTGAAGTGGAAGTGCACGTGAATGGGAGTGTCTCTCCAGCATTTAATACGATATCAGGCGGAATGTGTTTCTTTCCTGCACCGTATCGTTAGAGGGGACGAAATGTGGATGCATCACGTGACACCCGAGACTAAGAAAGCATCAATGCCCCCTTGTATCCTCCATAAGAAGTTCAAGACAGCGTCCTCTGCAAAGAAAGTTACGGCCACAGTCTTTTGGACCCCCAGGGTTTGTTGGTGATTGATTTCCATACGCGTGGAGTGACCGTGAATACTGTCAGTTATTGTCCCACGCTGGACCGGTTGCACAAGGCATTTCGCAGGAAAGGACCGGGACTGCTCTCGAAAGGTACCCTGTTGTTGCAAGACAACGCCTGACCGCGTACGGCCTCGGTTACACGTGATTTGAAACAGCGTTTCCGATAGAATGTTTTTGAACACCTTCCCTACAGCCCGGATTTTGCACCAAGTGATTTCGTCTCTTCGGACTGTTGAAGAAGTACTTGGTAGGTCGCCAATTCAGAAGCGATGCCGAAGTTCAGGAAGCCGTCGTTAAGTGGCTCCGCGACCTGACGGCCTCCTTACGCCTTTACTGACACTTTGAAGCGATGTCCTGTTTCAACTCCATCATTCGGCATTTAGCCAGCTTGCCTGTAAATTTGTTTGTTACACAGTCTCGACCAAACGTGATGTTCGATTTTCTTTGAATCTGGCATGAATGACTTTTATCTTTACAAACATGAAGAATAAGAATATAAACAAGAAATGATGTTAAATAAAAGCAGGTAAAAGGAATGCATTCTATTCATACAAAACCTTTATCTACTTTTAAGGATGACGAACAAGTAGCAGTGAATCCTTTTAACAGCACTCATTTCAAATTCCAGAATTTATTCGAGAAGGGACAAAATGTACCACAAATGAATGAAAGGAAGCAAGACTAAAGTTCATAAAAAAAAATTGTCCACAAATGTTAAAAAAAATTGAAAACTTCCGCGCCAAAAAAGACCTCAGACGAATCGTTGCAAGAGAAGATAACAACGCGTTCACCTTAATGGATTTGAGAGCCTACATCAGGACCAAAGCTACTTCAGGTTCCAGATTTAAAGAGATTTAAATGTAATTTAATGTTGAAGATGTTTTTGGAAAATAAGTTCAAAGCTTTCTTGCACGATGGAAGATTGCGTTAAAATATTTTCCATGACCTGAAATTAAATTGCCGAGTATATTTCTTTTCGGTTTTATGACATGGCTAAGGGATGAATCTTTTTTAACTACCAGTTTGGTAATAATAATTACTACTTTGATTCTTCAACTTCATATCGTTTGATTCTTCAAACCTTCACATTGGCACTAAAGAATGAGTACCGATGTGAAGGTTTAATTCTAAATTGTTTGTTTGTGTTTGGATATTAATTTGTATTTCTTAAGAGAACAAATGATTAAGTTTTGGTTAGGATTTTTTTTTTTAATCTGATAAAGTGTTGGTTGGGTCTCATGAAGATAATTTTTTTAAATCTAATATTTCAAACTTTATATATTAAAAATTACCGACGATTTCTCTAAAATAATAATCTCAACTATGTGACGCAAAATAATAAAAAAGAAAGGTGAAAATAAAAAAAAAGAAATAATAAAAAATACTGAATATTGAAACGATGCATTCTATTAATAGATAAATGAAAAAAATATTTTAAAAACGGTAAAAACACAAATAGTGTTGTTATCATATTTTAAACTCCAGATTTCATTGGAAGGGAGGGGATGGAGGTGCGATTAAAACTAATGCGGAAAGCTGGGTTCTAAAGAATGAAAGGGAAACAGCTGTTGCTCTAAAAGCTTCCCAGCAAGGAATCAGAGTAAGAAAAAGATTTCAACACGTTCTTCGGGAAGATTTCATTTAACCTCTTGCCCTACGATTTTATTTAACCTCCTTAGATGACACCACCCATTTGGGAATTTTTTTATTATTTCAATCTATTTAAGATAGTAAAGGATACTTGAGACATTTAAGCGTGTCCAAGCAATTTTAGTATTTAAAATTAATTGTTACGTTGACTTAATTACGGATTTAATTAGCAAAATTTCTGTAATTCGATGCATGTGTCCGACACGTTGTGGTAGGTTAAAGGGTTAAGGAAACCACTTTCGGATTAGGGCAAATTGTGATAGGGCATGTTGGCGAATTTTAAAGAAATTTTTTAATCTAGACGAGGAAAAGCCCTAAAATTGAATTCATGTTCTAATAGAGATAGGATCACTTTACAGTGTTTCTAAGTTACAAGATTTATCAGTTCATTAAAGTAAGATTTTTTGAATACAGTAAAATATAAGAATCAAATTTATCTGCTCTCCATTTTCTCTGTGACAAAGAAAATCTAACTTAAAAAAATTCTCTTTTTTTAAATATATATATGACAATGCAAACAAGAAAGAAAAAGATGACAAAAACTTGACAAATGGAATAAATATCATGGCAAACCTCTCATCAGGGGGGGAGATTTAGCAATGATATTAATTAGTTCTTTTTTCTGTTTAACGATATACTATGGCTTTAACGCCCTCACTGATTGTAAGAAAATGCCGAACTCTGCAGTTTACATGGATTTCATTCCATATATATATATATATATATATATATGATTTCTTTGTTGCAGTCGCTAAATAAAAAACAAGCCGAGTAATTAAGTAATTTTCATTTATTATGGGAGAGTGGCAGACATACGTACATCTTAATTGAAGTTTCAAGTCAAAAAGCGGACAGAAAATCCCTGCATTTCCACAGGTAAGGATTTAACATATAGACACGTGATTAAAGTAAAGGGAATATTGGCTATTTTTAATAAATTACGTAAGCGTTTTAGGGAAAAGTCTAGCGCCAAGGAGACGCCGTCATGATTTTCTGTGGGCATGTGAAAGCGATTAAAATATTCTTTTAGTAATAAATATGCCAAAACGAGAGATTTAATATACCTCCAGCGCGGGAAATGAAACGAAACTGGAGTTTAAGAAAAGTGATTTTGGAATACATTAAGACTTTAAAATATATAATGTTAGAATTTGAAATAAAATTAAGTGAGATCATTACATATATATATATATATATATATATATATATATATATATATATATATAAAGCCATGAATTTTTTAATTTTTTAATTCAAGAATTGCTTTCGGATTTTAAAAAATATATATATTATTCAAAAAGCTGATTTTTTGAAAATCAACTTACTCCACATTACTATTTCGCAAAATATTTTATTTAAAACTTATAAAACTGCTTGATAAGAAAAGAAAGTTTGCCAATATTGGATTCATTACTGTCTGAAACGAAACTAACGACTTAAAAATAAAAACACTTCCTGGAAAAGGAACTCGTAACTATCTATCCACTTGCCTTCAAATTTCCTGTGCCTTTAGTCCAAACGACACGAACGCCGCTGAACAAAAAGACAATTTTAACCAATCGACAAGGATTACGCTACGAAGTTGAAGAATTCCGGGGCCAACTAAGAGGATTAGTTTAGAAGTGTCTTCGTGTCTGGAATGAAAGCTGATCTTGGATACGAAGCCCAAAATGCATCTTTTAGCCAGGATAAAAAGATCACATTACAGTTGTAGAGATCCTGGAGAGACCCGAAGATTTAGGATTTCTAGTTATTAACTCTCTTAATATGAGTTAAGAGAGAGTTCTAAATATAGGCCTTTCATCAAAAATGTATTTGATCTCTTTAAATAAAACTAATGTTGGTAGATTAGGGAAAGAACTAAGGCGAATTTAGCAGATGATTATCGTGTTATTATGATGTCACTATTATTAATGCCTAAATATTTGGAACTCGGGAAATTCGATATTAATTAGAACCATAGAAGGAAATCCGTAAATAAATATGATGCAAAAATAAATATACAGTCGGACCTCTATTTAGCGAACCTCTGTTTTGCGAATTTCTCTATTTTGCGAACTTTTTCTTGTAACCAAGAACATTTTGCGAATTTCTTCGTAAAATAACCTCCAAATAGCGAAGTGCATTCTCTATTTAACGAACTTTTTCTTGTGATCCGGTATTTTTTCTCCCTATTTCTCAAAATATTTCTAAATATTTCAAACTTATTCTTTATTTTAATACATTTTATGGTGATCAATGACCTTGAAGCTGGAAAATGTCAAAGCGAAAGTGTTTGAGCATCAAAGAAAAAAAATTTAATTCTTCATGAGGTGGATAAACGCGTGAAAAAAAAAGGATATTGCCTTAAAATTTGGTATTCCTCCAAACAGCTTATCAACCATATAAAAAAATCGTGATAGGATACAAAATTATGATTCATCGAATTCTTGTTCAAAACGTTTAAAGGCATGTGTCTATGAAGATGTGTATAAGGCAGTTTTGAAGTGGGCAGTGTGAAAAATAAAAACAATACAGCAATGAATTGCGATGAGGACGAAGATGGAAATTATCATGATGCAGAAATCAACAAACCTTCGTATGATGAAAAGCTAAAATTCATTAATTTTAATATAAAATTATTTTTTAATTGAAAATACAGTGTATTTCCGGTCAATGTTTGTTTTATTCTTGTTTTCCTTGCAGATTTCTTTTTGATGGGTAAAATATATAAAACAAATAGATATTAATTTACAAAATAAAGGTGTGATTAATTAGTTTTTAAATAATATTTAGTGTTTATGAATTTAAAATCTGTTTAGCGTTCTGTAGTATTTTAAAAGGTGAATCTCTATTTAACGAATTTTCCAAATAACGAACTTTTCTTCGGGATTTAACGACTTCGTTAAATAGAGGTCCGACTGTAATTGTGAGGTTAACAGAAATTTTGTGGTCTGAGCACAGTCGAAAACAAAATTCACAAATTGCCTAAGAATCATATATTTCATTTCCAACATAAGCAAAAATATGTATTTATTAATTTTTGAATTTCTCGTATACTAACTTGATTCGGACTGAGGGTTCAAACTTAAGGTATATTTAGTTTTTATTTCTGTGTGCGATCGATCTGGTATATATGCAGCACCGATAAGCCAATAAGGTACCCGACTAGGTTCGGAGAGAAAAAAATTTTAAAGTATGCACAAAAAAGACTTGCAGAGCTAAATAACAAAAGTAGGCTTAAATTAGTCACAATTAGAAATGAATATTCATATATCATCAGTAGTTTTTGAAAATAATAAATTTTCAAGAATTTTAATAAAAATGTCAATGTTAAGAAAAACAGCATAATTGAAAAAAATATGGGACATCTTTAATTTTAATTTCGCATGCATACTTTTCAAACTATTTAGAATGTAATAGACAGGAAGATAAAATTTATTTTAATAAATAAATATTTTAAGAACAGTCAAAGTTGGAGTCATTGATTTTTCTCCAAAATTATCCTATATTTCGAACTGAACGTGCCTGTACAATATGCCTAAATAAAGCTATCATAAAATCTGCGGTCTATTACACCCTCAAAGATTTTTGACACGTGTGTACCAAATTTTAATGGATTGTTTTGGAGATATCACGTTTTCCGTGGATCAATTTTAGTGAAATTTTCATTTTTCAGAAAACGCATTTTAAAAATATATTAACACATTAGTTAAAATAAATATCAAAGAATAAAATATTCAAGGAATAAGAATAAAAAAAGACAGTTTTAGAATCTTAAAAGTTGTGGCTTTATTTTTATATCATAAAAAAAGTTTTTGAATTTTTCTTCGAAAATCACTTTTGCAATCTAGTCGGATACCTTAATAATTCACTTCCCTAGCTACGGTAATCTAATAGTAATTAATTACCCATTAGATGGTACTACTGCTTTGTTCTAATGTATAACGATATCCATGGTGGCAAAGAGAGAAGACAAAAATAAGTAAGCCTACAGATGGTCTGAAGATGTCAAATCACATATTTTCCAATGACTTTAAATGGGTGTATTTCTACAGGGAGTCCAACAAAGGACTCCCTCATTTTAAAATTAAATAACTCGGCAACGGAGATCGATAGAAGAACGAAACCAGTGATATGCTTAGTCTGAAAGCCGTAAAAATCTGATACAAAAGTTTCAAAATTAGTTATAAATGTTGCCGACAGGTGGCGCTGCAGGTTGTAATAGCTATTCAGAATCCGATAAGAAATCTATAAACTGTCCTTGGCAAGCACGAAAAATGCCTAATTTGAATCGATTGTGATGTGATTGCAACGATTACTTGCAAATGACAGTTTATACCTTTCTTCTCGAAACCTGAACTGTGATTACAACGCGCCACCTGTCGGCAGCATTTATAACTAATTTTGAAACTTTTGTATCAGATTTTTACGGCTTTCAGACTAAGCATATCACTGGTTTCGTTCTTCTATCGATCTCCGTTGCCGAGTTATTTAATTTTAAAATGAGGGAGTCCTTTGTTGGACACCCTGTATAAAGGCGCGTATACACTTGCGAGTAGTTCGAAGAAATTATTTTCATGATGAACCAACCTCGACTGATGGGAAAGGAGCAAACGCTCTTCGAACAATTAATCATCGCTTGTCAGTCGCCAACGGAGGGAGGAGAGTCTGCTTTGATTTGCAGATTCGACCTTGCTGGTTCGAAGGAGGTTCGCGGGAAACAAAGCAGTACAATTGAACACGTCCCATTGCAAACTATGAATCCCTTTGTGCTCGCCTAAAAAACCTGCAGGATTTTGTTCGCCAACCGCTGAGGTCGAGCCAAACTAATTATACTCATTTAGACAGAATTACACAATTGCATATTAAAACCAACGGGGGCGTTATTTATTCGAATTTCTTCTGTACTCTTACAGTAAGGTACATTTTTGCGTTTAGCTTCAGAACATATTGAAGTGAGGCGGATTGCATTTCAAATTTTCTCCTTTCATTAATTCGGTTTAAATTTTGATACACACCTTCAATTTTTGTGGCAACATATATTAAATTTCATTTATCTAGATCATTGCAGTTATGAATAAAGAACGAACAAACAGACAGGCTACCTTTATAATAAATTTGCTCAAATTTGATATACAGTTTTGATACAACACAAATCAAATTTCATTCTTTATGTGACAGCGCTTTTGAATTATCGTGTTCACCATTACACGGATATACCCATTGATGAGTTTGAACCATAATACGATACATATCTACATTTTTTGTGTAAAAATAACGTAATGAAATTCGTCCCACTAGCTTGAGGCGTTTTTAACTTAATGCGCTCGCATACACAAGAATAGACAGACAGTCAACCCGTTGGTGTAGTTGGCACAGATTTAGTTTAGTTTAGTTAGTCCTGTTTTGCGTTTTCATCCTGTATAGGACTTAAAAGTAATTTTTAACTTCCGAAGCTTTTACTCAAACAAAAAACATTCTGTAATTGATGAATAGATATTCCCGGGTACGCGGGACGTGTATTGCCGATGACTGACGGAATTTCTTCCTTTCTATCTCAGAAGTAATTTTTTTAAAATTTATGTATTTTTAATTCAATATTTTGCACAGTTTTTATTTGTGTTTTGTGTGTCATTTGATGTGTAGTGTTGTTTGTGTGTATTTTGTTTTTATATTGTGGGGTTTCCATCTTTGACTTATTTATAGATCTGATTTAAACGGCTTTTTCTGTGTTTATTTGTTTGTTTCTTTTTCAATACTTATCTATTTTTATATATTTTTACTGTTCCTTGCTTGCGCGAGCAGTTTTTAAATTTATTGCGTTAGGGATGTTTTTATATTTTATTTGAAAAGAAAGAGCCTTCCTTTTGTCATTCTTTATTTTGTGAGTATCATTCGCCACACTTGGCGGTTGAGTACACGTAAATCAAACTATTCTCTCCCCACCGAGGTGGGACGAACCATGTTTATACTCCCAGCTCTCTTGCATTTAAAAGTACTGCCCCTGTTCGGGCGATGCCTGAATCATTTTATTGTACCTAATAAATCCCGTCCTCCACATGCTGGTGTGGCGGCTCTCTCCCCACTGGTCCTCTCCCGGCCTTACACCCTTCTTGGGTAGGCCGGGCCGCATATAGGCATTCTGTACTCGAGTAGAGCACCATTGTAACTTTGGAGGGCTCTGATTGGACAAGCGAATCTGACGTAACTATACTTTGCTTGTTTGTTTACGTCTGACCACGCTCTGACAGAGTCTTTCAACTAGCGATAGCGAAATGTTCTTTGTGTAATACGCCATGGCTATTTAGAATTCCAATCTCTCTTCCCCCCCCCCTTCTTTTGTAAACGAAGTTGTTAAAATCGTTGAAGATGAAACCATCCTTCGAAGCAACCTTAAAAGTGTTTCCGATGTGTATTCATGGATAGAAGAATATGGAAGAACATCGGACATGAAATGGAATCTTCTAGACCATCTGGAACGAGGCTTGTGTGCTGGAAAGTAGCAATAATTATTTCAAATCATTATCTTTTAGATGATGTATGTTGTAATTTGTAATCCTATATCATGCATTATTTCAATACTTATATTTATCATGGTTTAAGTTAACTATTAAAATATGAATTTTAATATTTCAGATCTGAACGAAACAATAATGAAGCAAATCTAACCACATTAAATCAAGAAGAAGAAAGATTCCCCTTTTGAAAACAAATTCAGGCAATATCTTGGAGAAAAAATTAGTATTTAGAGTTTTAAGAACTATAAACAAGATACGCGTGTCTCACTGTTGATGCGACGTGCAGAAGAGTGACGTCAGATTCGCTTGTCCAATCAGAGCCCTCCAAAGTTACAATGGTGCTCTACTCGAGTACAGAATGCCTATATGCGGCCGGGCCAGTGACAGTATTTTTGCACCACACCAGCATTAAACCCTGTGGGTATGACGGGGCGGATTAGTACCGCACCAGCGAGAGGACGTTTAACTCCTTACGTATGATTTAACTTACAACTGGCCCAATACACGATGGATCTTCAGTGGGCTCGGGTTTCGAACCTGGAACCATCAAGCCCCGAAGCCGACACCTTACCACCACGCCACCGCGACCTAATTTGGAACAGATTGACGAGTTATGTGATGAAACCATATGCCGAGTCTGATAAATCCATCTCATTCTAATTTTGAATTACTTATTCAAATGCAATGTGGGGTATAAAATAGGGATGTAACGAATATTCGGCAACTATTCGGTATTGGGCCTTTTGCCAAATATTCGGTCTAATAATTCCCGAATAATAATTTTAAACAAAATGTTCTTTTCCATATATTTAACAAAGACTATTTTGCAGCATTACATTTCAGTACATTTATTATCAAATATTTTATGTATTTAAATATGCTGCATAATATTTATCATTTAAATAATGAAATTATAATAGAAGAAAAATAAATTAACAGCATTTTTAGGAAAAAGCATGTTCCGTTTGGTTTCTTATATATTACCAGATTCAGAAGATAAATGAATGGGTGATTGGAAAAAAGACAATATTCCAATGGAATCTTACCCTTTTTTCAATCACCTCTTGAAGTGTTCACTATATATTGTGCTTGCAGGAGCTGAAAGATATTTTCTTGCCTAATTTGCATTTTCCCATCAATTTAATGGACACTCCATCCCAGCTATTAGACATTCTTTATCAAAATAATACTTTACTTCGAATAATTTTAATTTATCCACTTAATTTTCTTCTGTGTTTGTCATTGCCATGTTCTACAATGACCACTCTTATTTCTTAGAAGCAATCCCAAAATAAGAAGCGTTTCTCATTTCATATTATTGGAATTAAAATAGTTTAAAATATAACAAAAATGCACGAAGATGTTAACATTTTTTAAATTTACAAATAATAAATAATCAATTTCATTGATCTTTAATTTTTTTATATAAAATTTGAGAAGTATTTTATTTACAATCAAAAGTGAAATGTTTTTGAAAAGTTGATACTCAACCACCGAATATTCGGTATTCGGCCAAATTTCTGCTCGTTATATCCCTAGTATAAAAGATAGTACAAAAGCTTTTATTTAAATAAACAGCCAATTCTTTTGTTTCTAACTCAACAACTGAGCAAACGCCGAGGCATATCAGGAAATTTTAAAGCTAATATTTAATTTTACTTATTTTCGGCAAATAAATAAAGATGCCAAAATACGAATAACTATAAAATCAAAGTGCCCCTGTATATCAGATGAAAAGATCACTTACGGCTAAAATGCCCTAAAAAGAACTATTTTTTGTCATGTTATGCCCATGGAGCTCAGACAAAAGAGTCTTAAGTATTGATCCTTCTCTGTCATGTTATTACTACATAGAAAGAAGCCTTTTGATAAGCTTCTTGTAAATATCATGGATAGACGTAGGATTAGATGGAAAACCGTTCGTTATAGGATAGCATTCAATCTTAAAGCTTGCGGTTACATGTTTATGTTATCATTCACCGCAGTATTTTTTTACTGTTACGAGTGCATTTGCTTGACATATCTTAGTGCTAAGGTATCCGAACACGTTCGGAGCAATTTTTTTAAAAGTTGTTATATAGAAACACCTTAATATGTTTTTTAGATTGGAACTTTATAAAGATTAATAATAGAGAGAAATTATTAATTTGAGAATAAATTATTATGGATTTTCAAACAACCTAAATTTGTGCTGTTTTTAGCGAAAATTTTCAAAAACTTCAAACATGCTAGAGGTCAAACTTTTGTAGTAATTCAAATAAAACTAATACTAAAATAAACTACATAATATGGACTAGTGCTTGTACTGGAATCTTAACATTCTTTGGATAAATAAAAATTTTAGAGCTAATCGAACAATCATTATAAGATTTTCAGCAATTTTTTAAAGCCATTTTTCAAATAAAAGACCATAATTAAAACAATATTGTTACAATATGCATTATTCTAGTACATTCACTAGAGAAACATTTGAAAAAAGTGTTCACAAAATTACAGAACAATCGAATGATAATATCTTGAGTTATGTTTGAAGTGTGAAAATTATGCATAAAATCTAGTTTTGAGAAAAATCAAATTTTAGTTTTGCCACGCGCTTAAATTAAGTATCTAAACATAAAAAAAATTCCTAAAAATATACTAACAACATATTAACTTGAAAAATGCAGTTTAAAAGAATTTTTGACAGGTTTCTGTCCCTTTAAATGACAACTTTCGGTTAATTAAATGCCCACTTCCGGTTTTCGATTTGTTATAAAATAATTAATATCTCATCTTCTAATTAACTTACCGACAAAAGTAAATGTGTTTTAGAAAGTCAAAGGAATAAACTATCCAAAACATCAAAAATAAAAAAAATGGAATTTTGGCCGAAAATCGACTTTTTAACGTGTTCGGATAAGCATTTCGATCCTATTTTAGATGAAAAATAAAACTGATATTTAACTTAGTAAAAATAACGTAGGGAACTTGAATCTAAACATGTAAGTATATGGAAATAAAAAGGAGAAGAAAGATGAGTGCGCCAATTAGTGGTTTTCGTTGCAAAACAATCATTAAAATATAGTAAAGGCCATGGTTTTGAACAAATATTAAAATGGAACAAAAGTATGCAAAGTAAAATTATGAATGATATTCGAGAATAATTATTTTAATTTAAATTTGGGGTAAAATTTGGTGTTGCAATTTTACTATCATATTTTAAATTGTTTTTGAGTTTGGGATGTTTGGAAAGTATTACATGCATTTTATTTATTAAGCATATTATTACTTATTATTACATATATTATTTATTTACATGCACTTTATTATATGCACTATATTATGCACACAATATTTTACATGTTTTTTTTTTAAATTTTATTAATTAAAATTGTATTAATTACTTATTAAAGATAAATCTCATTATTTAGAGGCTGGTGAATATAAGGCGAAAGTAAAATGTGAGGTTCTGTAATTCACATTTTTAATAAACTTCAGATGACAAACTCTTTGAATCAAGAACGAAAGGAGAAATCTATTTACAAGTCAGATTTATTTAAACATGAGAATGTCAGAAATTCCAAAAATAAAATTACCGAATTTGTTAAAAAACAGAAGAAAACGAAAAAGATAAAGATTTTAACGTTCGGTGTATATTTTTCTGTAAGTATTCTAGTCACGTTAACTTTAGTCAGATTACAGTATCAGCTTTTTAACAAAAGACATTAGATTATGCGTAAATTAAACATTCTTCATTTCAGCACTAATTCATGCATTTATAGAAACGCAAATTTCAATGGAAAATTATTTTTTCTTAGTATTTAAGCAGTTGTAATTTCTCCGTCTTTGCTTAAAGCAGAGGTTTCCAACCTGTGGTACGCGTACCCCTGGGGGTACGCAAAGGACCACTTGGGGTACACGAACTCAAAGTCGGCAATGGCGGACACAAGAAAACATACGGGATTAAAAAAATTACAGATTTTTGTTTACACAAGTTCGTGTAAAATGTTTAAGTATTGCAAGTCCTAAACTTACACTCAAAATAAGAAAAAAATAAAGCAAAAGGAAGTGTAATTTTTAGCTATTCTTACATGTTAATGAGCAATTATAACTAATTAACTAATTGAACTAATACTATTGTAAAAATGGAATAAAATGCAAAATCAAAAATAAATCCTGCAAATGTTATAAATTCGAGTCATTTGACTTTTAAGCCCTTAACATTATTGATAAAAACTTCTTCGCATAGACGGATGGTTGGAGGGGATATGATTGTAGGGGGAACGCGAAAATAAAAGAACTAATCAAGGGGTACTCGAGGGAAAAAAGGTTGAGAACCCCTGGCTTAAAAGAAGTAGTGTATTATGACCTGATATTAGTCACCTGCACCTCTCTAAATAATCTTTCATTCATTCATTCATCACCCTGGGAAGCCAACTCAACCTCTTAGTTTTAGAATATTGATTGTGTGTCTTGGAGGATAAAAGATGTGTGTAACAAATCAGCATAGGAAAAAGTGCCGTTGGATATTTGAAAACACGCCCACTTTTATTTATCATGCGACTATGAAATCATATAAATTGATTAGATAGAGAGATTTATTAACTTAGAGGTTATTAATGAAACACAGAAGTTGAATATTATACAACAACTGTTATAAAATAGGATATTACTCAGGAATTAAGTAGTTCATTCATAAACGACTTCAAACAAGATTATTTAAAATAAACTGTCGAAACAGAAAAGAGAAATAAATACCTAACTTTTATGTGATAACCTTTAGGGTTAACATAACGTGCGAGCCTAAAACTTCTTGACAAATTAAAACGTACAAGCATCATATGCATTTTTAAAAAATAAGAATTCATTCTTATACATATCCTCGACTTAAAACTTTCCGCACACACGAACACAAAAAATAAATTTCAAATTTTAAAATCAAACATTATTTCTCGTTGCATTTTTTTCGCAGTAAGTACAATGGAGTACATATCATGCATTTTTCACATTACGTACAATAATTATACATACATGTAACATTGTTCTGCTAGGCGAAGGTGTTGAGGCATTTTAAAATGAAGAAGTAAAGTCGATGGTAGGGCTGTGCCGATTTTCGATTTATCGAAAAATATCGATATATCGAAAGAAATCGATTTTTCGATCTCAATTTTATTAAAAATCGACATATCGATATCGCGGCGATCGAATCGTCTCACCTCAGAGTCGTTCGGAGTACCAAGTTCCGCCCGTCTTCTCTGCCTTCCAACTACTCTCTCTCGATTCCAAGAAAAAGGGAAAAAAGAGTGACGGCCACCCATTTCGGTCATAGGGTGGCCCCTGCTTGCACTATTCGTTCTTCAACACACGAAACTTAATCGACCATCTGGACCCATTTACAAATAATCAACTAGTATTATTGATTGCCAATCACTACAAACTGTTCGTGTGCTTTGAAAGGTTTCACGATAACATCGCCACCACGATTCTGGCGATATCATCGCCACTTAAATACCAAATCTCGACTTGAGCCAGAGCGACTGGTTGCCACGATATGTTTTGATTTTTTCGCGATTTCAACACCAAATCTTGACTTAGGGAGACAGATTGCCAAACTTCGAACAATATCGTTTCCGAAAAGAAATTTGCTTGTTTACTGTAGTTATAATAATTTTTTTTCTTTCTGTGTTTTATTTTGTTTCTTTTTTTCTACGCAGTTTTCGCTCAGATTCTTCTCACATTCATTGAAACTAACTCCTTTATTTTGATGAATTCTGATGAAGCATTCTGTGAAGAGTGACGATTTACA
>BGPR01016326.1:0-34775 GCA_013235015.1 Araneus ventricosus | reverse complement strand
AAGCATATTCTATCTGCCAATTAAGTGTTGCTTTGATAATTTCTTGCAATGCTCAATTTTATTAGTTTTAAGATTTGAGCAAAGCAAGTTTTTCATATATATTTTTTAAATCAATTTTTGGGCTTGTTTCTTTTTCTGCCTTTTAGTATTTCAGCATTGTATTCAAGTGTTGATATTCTATCACATTTTGGGAAAAATTAGACCAAGTCAATATAAAACGCTAATTGTAGCCATTTAATGTTAAAATGGGAATAAAATATAGATTTTACCCATGACGAAACTTTGAAATGTATTTTACCTACAGTAATACAAAGTGACTTGGTCTCTTTTAAAAGTACACAAACATTATGTTTGCTTGATTTCTAACTGTGTAATTTTCTGGATTCCTCAACTGCTGTAGAGATAATGCATGATTTATTAAATTATTTTAGTATTATATTTCTAGGTGGTTTGTGAGCATTGATCCGAGCCAAGGATCTAAAACAACCAAGACTAAAGGGAAGAAGGCCTCTATTGACTACAATGTTAATGTAGTAAATGTGTAGTACTGTAAAATGTAATGTACAGTGATAGCAGTGGTCCTATAATTTCAAATAGAACTAATCTAAAATGTATTAAAATATCTTTTTCAAATTTTCCCTTCACTATAAAATGATAAACAAAATGGTAAAGGGAATTACAAAGAACAATAAGAATAATTTTGTTTCTTAATAACCACAGAAGCTTAAAAATGTGATATTAAGAAATCCCTTGTGTGTGTGTTATTTTAATATTAAAAATAAATACTAAAATTATATTTAAAAATTTGTACCATTAGTCAAACAGTCCATGAATTTCTTTCCGAAAATAATGTTTTCAAACTGTTTTTTTCACATAAAACATCCTTTTACATGCAAAATAACACTTTTTTAATGAATCTGAAAATGAATGTTGCCAAATTGACAGTTTCTTAAAGTTTAATAATATTTAAAATGTTTGTCCATTTTTATGGATATTCAATTCTTTAGTGTTGTAACATAAAATTTAAGCTTTAATTTGAATTTGGGTTAAGATAATCAATTGATAGCTCTTTTATTTACCCTGGAAAAAGAGCCTTTGAAAAATAGCTGTAACATAATCAGAATAAAATAAAAGCTTTTTTTTAAAAAAGTCTTCACCTGGTAAAGTGATTGGTGTTTTGCAAGATCCTTTGGTAACAGATATTTTAAATAAGAAAATACAAATATTTATTAAAATTTATAGTTATCACAGTTAAAAAATTGTTTCTAATTTTTTATTGAAAATTCCTATATTTTTCTGTACTTGTGCTGTTATTATTTTATTTAGACTGCAAATTGTGATGTAGTTTTACAATTTTTGCGTCTTGAATGTACATTTTTATAACTATCATTGTATGTTTTAACTATATCTTAGTTAACCATCATGGTATTTTGTACCTGTGTCATTGTTTTTTTTAATTTGCATTGTTTTGTGCTGTTACTAATTTTGTCATATTACTATTTGTAAATAGAAAAATAAAATGTTTTTTGTTACATTTTGATTTGTTATGTTATTGCTAAAAATATCTGTGGTATTTGAGCATTACTTCGTGGAAACTTTATTTAAATAAACTGAGCGCTGACACTAAAAGGGGTGACAACTTTATGGTGAAAGAAATCATTAGTTTTAAGTCAGAGTTGCTACAAAAGTTATCCCAACCTACAGCTCCTTTAAAAATTACATATTACTATAAAATTTACTGTGAGGGAAGTCAGGGAATTTTATCGATCAGGGAAATTCGTAAAAATATCTAAAAATCAGGGAAGTTAATAGTTATTTGTTTCTTGAATTATTATCTATAAATTAATATCTTATATCTAGCATTATTTGTAACAATAAATGGAATTTAAAAAACTTATATTCATTTATAAAAGCATAAGTTTTTGATTAGAGCAATTAATCTGATTTGTTAAAGAATAAAGATTTGAAGCAAAATTTTGGCAGTTACTCTTGTTTAAATCTTAGCTAAAATATATATTGGGTACGTATAATTGTACTATTTTTATATTTATGCTGCATCATGTTCTTCTGGTACTCATGCAAAGAGCACTAATTAGTTATTGAACTCTTTTAAAGTTTCGAGCAAAGAGCATAATAACCTATACTGTTAATATAATTTAACTTGTGTTGCAAAGAGTAGTTTTAATGTTTCTTAGAATTCTTAAGCAGTTTTAGAAGCAGAGTATTTTGTTGAAATTTAAAGTATTTTTTTTACATGTAAGAAATGTAATATACTGTTTTAATACATTTTTTTATAATGTTCATTCCATTTCTAAAAAATTAAATTTCATAAAAAAATATTTGATTTTTTCATATTAATTAATTGGTAAAAGTGTTTAATAATATATATTGTACACTTACAGTGATTCTGAGAAGGGAGAAATCCAGGAAACTAATATAATTAGTAGCCATTAATCAGGGAAATGTTGTAAGTTTAGTCAGGGAAATTTTTTCACAGTTTCTGTAGCCACCCTGTTTCAGTAAATGTTACTGTAATATTTACTGGATTTCAGTAAATGTTGCTGTAGTATTTACTGGATTTCAATGAATTTTACAGTAAAATTTACTGTGTTTCATTAAATGTTACTGTAAAGTAGACTGTGGTTAAGTATATATTAATGAAAAATTTACACCTAAAAACGCTGTATGCTATGCAGAAGAAACCTATAATTTTAGTAAAAGTTCCTGTAAAAATAACAATGCATATTACCTTAGAATTTGTGATAAAATTTACTGTAAATCTGTTAATGATACTGTAAAATTGACAGTACTCTTTCATTTTTCTCTACTGTAAAATTTTACAGTAAAAATGGAATTTTACGGTATAAAGTACTGGCATCCTGATTGCCAGTAATTTTTTTACAGTGCACTGTGTTGAAAGAAAAACTGGTGAATATCACGCTTTATTTTTATTCTGAATAACGTTGTATCTATAAGTATTGTGTATTTTTTTAAATGTCAGAGAAAAAGAGACAATAAGGTACGTTTCATAGGAAAATAAAGGCACGGATAGCAGCCACGAAAAACAAATTATTTCACAGTCTATTTTGAAAAAAAATCTTCAAAATAGAAAGTATTTAATCCAGAGAAAGTCTGTCAAGAACAGTTGAAGACAGATCTTTAACTTCAGAAAACTTTAAGAACGACAATATAACTTATTATTCGAACTAAGCACAAAAAGTTCCTGTGAATTCAACACCACGGGTAATTTTGTTATTATGATTGTGGTATGTTATTTAAAAATTTTTATAATTAAATATCTATTTGAAAAGTAGAAATTTTCGATATTGACAATACTAACACTGTCAATTGAACAAAGATTCTAAATATTAAAATCAATACACTTTAGATTGAAAAAATTGCATCTACATCATTTTTCGGTTTTGTAAGTATTTTTAATTATTTAATTCTTCGCCACCAAAGTTTATTTCTTCTCTTGTGGCATCATTGATAACTTTTGAAATTCAAACGATAATTTTTAGCCGTTTCATTAAATATCTAAATTTTTCTTAATTATTTACTTTGTATTCGTCTTAAATATTATTTGTCTTAACTTTTGTTTTTGTTTCCATTAATTTTTAAATCAAATTTTTCAAAGGGACTATTTCCTCGCCATCTTGTTTTTGTGTAGGAATTTGGTGTTATTAGGCTTCGGCGTGTGTCAGTGGCAGCGTTTTCCGTTATGTAAGTAGATTTCCTTTGTGCTTGACTGAACGAGTGGTTGGAGTTTTGGCAGCTGCGGACCCCAGGGGCGTTGGGCTCCTGGAGGCCGTTAGGCCTTCTCGGTTCCCATGCTGTTTTTTCTTTTTGTCTTCTGAAGAGTGGAAAAATTTGGTAGTAATCTGCCGCGTCATTTTTTTTATATTTTCTACAAGTCGTGTTCTTTGAAAGATCAGCCATGAAAAATTATGGAGAAAATAGCAACTGAGTTCTTGTGCAGTGTGGGACGTCCTCCAATATATGTGTTCTGATGACATACAGGCGTGTAAGCCTCCAACGTTTTTTTTTTCAGTGCTTGTTTTCGACATGGATCATCACCCTAAATGTTATAGTGCAAATATAAGTGTGAGAAGCATTACAGCCAACAAACTGGCTAACTATTAGTGCGTCCAAATCTACAGTTTTATTGGGCAACATTAGACATATTACGTATGCTTAAATTTTTGTCATTTTTCGTTGCGACTCCATGCTTGACAATGAAATACGATTTCACCAGTTTCTATTCTAACTCTGAAAATTAATGGAGCTAAAAATTTCTTTTTATAAAAAAAAAATTAGTTTTTGATGATAGCGCTATTGTCTTTTATTTCTTTTTAAAAGCTGCAACTATTTCAATTTGTAATTTTATGTGAATTGTTCTTTTTGTCATTTTGTGTGCATCTCAATCAAAATATATCATTTGTAAAATCACGGCAGTAAAACGTAATTTTAACAATTATTAAATAAACAATATTTTTAAATCTAATTTGATTCTGTTTTAATTTCTCTATTTTGATTGCGCAATGTACTAATTTTTGTAGATGATTTAATTTAGTGGCTAGGTTTTTCATGTCTGCAAAGGTAGATGATTTATATGAGTATAGCTAGAATTGCTTATCATTGTGTTATATATTTCAGTACCAAGAATTGATTAAATAATTGATATATCTGTATTAAATTAAATTTTATTATTGAGCACCTACATTGCAACAGATCGTCAAGGATCACAGGAATAAATTACTTGCTTCAATACAAACAAACAAATTTTACATTTTGTTTTGTTCTACTAAAATTTAAATTTATTTGCAAATAAACGAATTTTGAATACAATTTGATTTTAATTGATCTTTCCTGTTCCATATTTATTTATCCCTGATTTTTTTTTAAATCTGAATTTTACTTAAAAAACAGCAGCTCTCCAATTTTAGATTTTATTGCATATGAAGATACTTTTACATTTATTTGTGTTTCATTTATATCCCAGGTTTCATGATCGCTTTCCCTGAATTTTTTTCATTAAATCTAAATTTTACAACAGAATAACTCTAAAATTTATTTGGATTCTTTTTTTAAAAAGATTGAGTCTAAATTAAAATAAATTAATTTTGAATTTTATTTGAGTTTCCTTAAAATTTTTATCTTCTAATTATTTTTCCTTGACTTTTTTTCTGTTGTAAACGAATAACTTTAAAATTTTATTTTATTTGCTCAATAGATGGCGGCACGTGACTGTCCGATATTCAATAATGAACAAAGTGAAAGAGCCAGAAAATTATTTTATGATTTTTTTTCGTTGTTTAGAATTTCAAAACAACAACAAATTGAAGAACTTTGGATGACAAAGCTGTCAGTAGGTGGCAGCGCGGGGGAATCAAATCAATATTAAGTTATTAATTAATATCTTTTTAACAAATTATAGTTTTGTAATTTCAATGGTTGAAATGCATTCCTTGGATTATTTCCTTACTTTTGGTGCTTTCTGCTTGTTCCAGGATTCAGTGGTACGTGAGAATATTGCCGGAAATAGATACATACGCTTGCTTACGCTCGAATTTTAATAGGATAAATTTAAAATACCTATGCAATAAATGCTAATAACTTATGAAGAAAATTAGCTCTTGGCGATTTTTAAAAATCGTCTCGTTCAACTGATAATCTCATTTTAATTGAAAAGTATTTCAGACGATAAAAGAATTTTGGGTATTGTAATTCTCTATAAAAAAGTAGTATTTTGCATAAAAAAATAAATGACATGAAAGTACTTTAATCCCGAGCAACGTCAGGCATAACAGCTAGTATGTTTTAAAATCCGTTCGGTTTATTTGATATTCTCATTAAAAGTCATTTGTTTCAATGGGGTCAATTCACAGTCACGTGAGGGATGAAAAATGGCCGAAGCAGCGCATGTCATCTAAGCGCTAATCCTCACGGCTTTTGCCTATGGGTCTGTCGTTAACATCTTCCGCCATGTTACGACGCGGATGTGTTTAATGTTTGTTTATTTTTTGAGTCTAACTTTTAATTCCGAATTAAAATTTTTATTGGTGATTTTTCTTTTCTGGATTATCTCATTTTTACTTACTTTCCTTTTTTTTGCTGGATTATTTCTGTTAACAGTTATTGTTGATACTTTTTTTATGGTTTGTAGATTTGAGAATTTTTTTCTGTTTTCTTATCCTTTATATGCTTAGAAAGCACAATTTTTCGTGTACCCTGTTTTATTTTAAAGCAGAAAAATTTGAAAATTGATAGTGATGGACAATATAGTTTACATATGATTAAATGTTGAATAGTATTATAATTTTAGCTAATCTGCAATCAGTTATCCAAGTTTCATCTGGAATAAATCTTCATCATCAAAGGCTAAACAGCAGACTGTAAAGTATACTTTAAAAATAAAAATTGAATCAGAATGCGAAATTTAATTTATAATTCAGTGGTTTTATAAACATTCGACAAGAATGATTTAAATATATTTCAGCATTATGTATATGTGCTGTTTCTGAAGAAATTTTATGCAATATCTGATAATTTTTTAATTTAAAGTATTATCATTTATAAAATTCTATTTAATACTGATTACAAATGTTTTGGTAGCTTCTAGGATATTACCTATGTTTCTTTTGAAAAAAAAGATGATTTCATCATTTGGGTTGACATACAAGCTTCGCATTCATGACATAGAACATTTAAGTTAATTAATATGGATGAAAGTAATTTACCATTGCTTAACTCTTAGAATTCTGGATAGGATATATTAGAACTTCCATTTCCTTATGTATTTGTAATTTACACCGTATTAATTGTATGTACTGTATTTCTTCACTTTGAAGTAACTATTATGTTTTTCTTGATCAATACAAAAAACATTATAAAAATTTTAAATTGTTTTTTATTGGCCTCTATAAGGTATTATTGAGTTACATTTTGTTTATGTAGATAACAAATGAAAAAAATATTAAATCTGTTAGATGCTGATAAGAAGGTGCTTTCATTTCTGTTAAGTGCAAAATACTTAACATTCAAAACGCTATGTTTTTCTTATTGCGATCTTTCAATATTACTTATTTTTTTTAATGCCTTATTTGACATAAACAGTGTTATAGGATACTTGCTTTTTTTCATTGAAATTAGCGTGTTATTTTTTTAACTGATCAAGAAGAATTTGATATTAACCGAAATAATTTTTTGATGAAATACTAAAAATTTTCAATACGTCGTATATTTCAATGTAGAATTCAAATTAAAAAGTATTTTGCATTTTAACAACTTGATTTTGTAGCAAGGAGAAATCTATAATGCATTGAATTGTACTTTAAATTTTAAAAGATATCGGAAGTGATATTTAAGAGCAAATTTTACTTTCTTTTAATCAAGGTCAACTGATGTGTTATTTTCACACACATCCGGCTTTTGATGTGTATGTAATGAAATAATACGCTAATGCGTTCTTAATATTAAAAACCAAAGCACTAGTAAAGAGTAATTAACTGTTAATAAATAGAGTGCTGTTTATTTACAAAACGACATAATTTCTATAATAACATACTATAGGTGTGAAACAAGACATTTCTGTAAGCATAAAAAACTTTACCTCCAAAATGCTATGTTTTCTCATAACCATGTTTCCATATTACTTAATTCAGTATTATACAATACTTGCTTTATTTCATTCAAATTACTGCACTGCTTTTTTAACCGATCGAGAAAAAAACTAGCTTAATTAATTTGTTGATGATTTTAAATACCAAAATTTTGAACTTATGCTTTTATTTGCTTTTCAATTTAAGTACAAAAACAGCATAATAGTTTAAGTAGCGTAGTGGTTCATTGGTGTGAATCATTTTCAATCTCATCTAGTGCTATAGGACTAAAAATAAATGCCAAATTTTCTTTGCAAAAACAGTTAATCAAAGTGAGACTCTTTCTTTACAAATGGAGATAATTTCTTTAATAACATACGATATCAAGGAAATCTTTTATGTTAGTGCAGAATACTTTTTTCCCTGTAAGATGTTAATAGTTTCCTCATTACAATTTTTTTCAATTTTACTAAATTTGAAACTGTCTTGACGTAATCAGAGGTATACACCATTTGATTTTTTCATTTAAATTATGATGTTATATTTTAAATGGTGAAGAATTAAACTAAAAATTGTCTTTCTGTCCTTTTTACCATTCTATGTAGCCTCCATATTATGAAGTATTTTGCTTTTAATTTCAAGATTATGTGAATGTAGTAAAACAAAAACGTCATATGTGATCCATGGAGTAGTACTTGAATTTTTAAAAATGTCTGAAAAGATCTTTCAGAGCAATTTTTACTTTCATTTAATCAAGATCTACCCAAATGTTATTTTCATACACATCCCTGCTTTTGATGTTGATGCAATAAAATAATTTTCTGGAGCTTTCATAATATTAAAATCGGAAGTACTGGTAGAAAGCCCAAAAGGGTAATTTTTGCAATGAAGTAAATGCTTTAATTTCATCAGTAACAAAGCAACAAGAAGATGCATTTTGTAAACCACAGCAGTTGAAATATATTTAATTTTATGTCCAATAGCAGCTCTGCACCAACCTTCCTGTCATATAGAATTAACATTTTAAATAATTCGTGCATTGCAATATTATATCGAGGAAAACATTTCTCATATTTTACTGACAGACAAAAAATAAAGTCATATTTGAAAGCTAATTCTTATTACAATGCACTGAAAATTTGTAAATGTTTGATGATCAAAATAGCCTTTATTTCTTTTAATTAACATCATTTGAAATATCACAGATATTTGTATTAATTTTAGTTCAAAATACAGGTAATTTTTTAATTTTCCATATCTTCTACATGGGTAGAAGTTAATCATTACTCGCAGTACCGAAATATACAGAAGTATCTAATTTAATCAGTGGGTAATTAATGGTAGAATTCATTCTATTTCTCCATTTCTATTAGAAATAAAAATTATACGTTTCAATTTGTGATTTTCTTCTGGAAATATTTCTGCAGGTAAAATTTTATAAATTTTAATTTTTCAATATATATCATTCTGGTGTTACATTTCCTGTCTGCATAATTAATCAACACAGATAAAGAAAAAAAATATTTATGTATTCATATCATGTAAAAAAATAAGTTTTAAACATCTGTTAAAACTTTTGATGCAAATTGCAGTGGCAAAATACTCCCGTGTTCAATTATTTTAACCCGCAGCACACAATTGGGGTCTTTTTATCCCACACTTTATCTTCTTTTAAGAAGTTCTGGGAATTTCTAAAAGATTGCCTGTTAATTCCTGTACCTTCATAGGGGAGATAGAAGGTGATAAGAGCAGCATTAACTGGTGAAATGGATTTCTCCCTTTTTTTAATGGGGGGCTTGGGGTCAAATTGACTCGTACATGTGCCAGCGTTTCAAATTCATTTAATGTAATGTCTATGACAGTGTACGAACGTGCGCAGCATAGAAGAAAAGAATACATAAAAGATATGGAATAAGAGATATAAGGTCAACTTTCCTTTTTCGTATTAAAAATCGCATGTTATTAATTTAATACAACTTAAATACAAGTTATTTGTACAAAAAATATTCTTATACATTAGCCATATTTTATTTTTGTACAAATAGTCAGTGAAATAAGTAGTAAGTGTCTAACAATTTAGGGTCAAATTAACCCTGAGGCGTGAGCTAATGTTCCAAAAATCAGTGCATGTTCTGATGGTTAGGACAGTAATAATTATCTTTTCAATAGAAATTTTACAATAATTCTTAAGAAAGAATGCAAAGTAGATGTTAAGTTTACGGTGCACAGCCATTCCTCCCCACTTAGGATCACCAACATTTTGTCGCCAAGAGCAAGATGGCTTGGCGATGTGAGAACATTTGTTTTGGAAATGAGCATTTTCTTGTTGCTTTGTGGACGCAATACATGAGGCATCTCGAGTGGATTCCGAGTAAATTTTTTAAACAAAAATGAAAAATATCAGGGGCTTCGCTTTCAAAGTGGGAAAATATTGGCTTCCCTTTTTCATTGATTGTTAGGAATATAGGTTTTTTTTCTTCTGATTCCCAAAACGAGCATTTCCGCACGCAATGCGTGTGGCAGAGCAACTGCTTTCTGGGCAAATTTTTTAACTAAGGAAACATCAGTGTCTTCTCTTTCTGGCAGGCGGGAAAATAGTATCTACGGTTTTTCATTGAATGTTGTGAATCTAGGTTTCAAACGGTCTAATAATACTATATGAAATTTTATTTAATTTTTAAAATTCTATTTATATATTAGTGAGCAGAAATCTTAAAACTTCGCAATGGATTAAGTTATATCTAAAGTTGTGTTGGTTTTGTTGGAACGTTTTTATGCGCCTTCTGTATGATTATTCAAGAGATCTGAAATCCTATGATTTTGGTAAGCTCTATAAACACTATATGAATAGTTAACTCGTTTACCAGGACCAAGTTCGATAGCATGCAAAGTTACAATTACTTTGAACCAGAAGCAGTTAAGCATTTGAAAACGTCTTCAGTGACAGTGAAGAACCTAAGAATAAGCAAGGTGCCCAATCCAAGAACACTGCTAAGTTAGAATCTAAAGAATTTTGGATCAAGACGAATTTTATTATTTTTATTCATATTTATTCTAATGCTTTTTCTCAAAGAAAATTTCTTACTATTAATTTGCTCCAAGCATCAAGTGTGTAAAAATCTTTCTTTACTACACAGATTAAGAATAAAGTAACGTTGTATAGCCCGACGTTGCACGGTCATCCCTGAATAATGGATATTCCGGGAGGGAAAGTGAGGTCATAGAGGCCCGAGATCCATAGATTTCACATAGCACTACTCTGCTTTTTTTAATAAAAATTGTGTACTCCCCAGAAACATTAGGAAGTGAAACCCAATAATAAAAAAAAGGAAAGAAAAACAATACTGTTTTCAGTAATTAATAAATCCTGACTCATAGCCTCAAAAGAAATAGGTGCTTCTTTTTAAATAAATAAATGGGAATGGGAAGAACACCGTAATTTAAACCATTAGGGTTCTTCAGGGACTTCACACCTCGAAGGAAATACTTTTTTTTCAACTTCTGACCTTTGGTAAAATGTAGATTGTGCATTGTTTGGTAAAACCCTGAACATTCTGCATTCCCAAGTTGATGTAAATCGTCGTCTTACGATATGATGTTGAGAAAAGTAATCTCCTACATCACTATTTTTACTAATTTTATTTTTAAATATAAATTTTACTTAAATACAAACAAATCCCTTGCCTCTCAAATCAACAGAGCAGATACTTCATTGTACGAACTGTAATACAGCATTACGATATGGACATTACTTCGATTCAATTCATTATAGCCATAAAACAAAACAAAATTTTTACATTTTGTTTTGTTCTTACTAAAATTTAAATTCTTGCCAAATAATAATTTTGAATACACATTTGCAATTTAAATTGATATTTTTTGTTCCATATTTGTTTTCCCTAAATTTTTATAAAACTGTATTTTTACTTAAAAAACCTATAGCTTCTAAGATTGATTTCTTTGCAAAGTAAGAATCTTTGTACATTTATTTGAGTTCATTGATATCCCGGGTTTCATGATCATTTTCCCTGTTATGCCTTAAATCTAAATTTTTAGCAGAACAAAGTCTAATTTATTTGATTCTACTTTTTCTTAAAGATTAAGTTTACTTTTCTATAATAAATTAATTTTGAATTTATTGATGTTCACTTTGATACTTCTAGCTTCTTCTAATATTTACTTCACATTTTTCTGCTGTAAAAGAATAAATTTAATATTCTACTTTTCATTTGCTCATCAGATGCCGACGCGTGACTCAACGAATTAAGTAATGAACAATGTTAATATGCAGAAAGCTAGATTTATGATTTTTTTCAGTTGTTTATAATTTCAAACACCAAGTTTTCTAAAAAAGAAAAAAAGAACCCTTTTTACAAATTAAAGCAAGGTTTCATTAAATAATTAAACAAAAAATTCAAGAACTTTGATACCAACCAAATGTCAATAGACGGCACACTTTGGGGAAAATGGAAATAGAATATTAAATTTTTAATGGATATCTTTTAACAATATAGTTTCGTAATTTAACTTGGATTAATGGATTACTGGATTATTTCCCCCTTTTAGAATTCTGCTTTTACCTAGAGTTCAGTGGTTCGAATAAGAGGATACTTGAGACATAGACAAAATACCGTTTGTTTAACTTTGAATTTCATAATAGGACTTAGTAAATACTATGCAATAAATGCATAACTTATGAAGAAAATTAGCTATCGCGGTTTCAACAGTCCTGGTTCAAGTGATATTTTCATTTGAATGAAAACTCTTGATATTTTAAAACATTAATTGTCATGAAAAGAGAATTAAGACATAAATATTGCGAAATGTGTGGAAACTAAATTCATTGGCTATATATGTATTGATCGATATATAATATATGTTTATTTTTTGTAACATTAACCTTGCCTTCCAGCTTGCTCGAATGGGATTTTTTAAAGTAAATGAATGCTAGTAAGAAAGCAAATGAGATGAGTACATAGATCAAATTTAAAGTCGTTAATATCTAACATTCCGTTAGAGACTTTCATATTTAATCAAAGCTTATTCAGATGTTTATTTGCAACATTCATAATATTATTTTCTTTTTAAATGCGCTATTCTTCGAAATTGATCGGCAGTTTAAGGAAAGAGGCAACTTAGTTTGTAAACCATTACCGGAGGCAAAATTTTTTAAAATCACATTTGCTAAATAAACAACCTTTTCTATAATTTGTAGCAAATAAATCCATCATTTTGAAAATAAATTCTGTCAAGTAAACTGAAAACGACCAAATTTTCTGGTCTGCCCCAGCCAGTGTTCCTCCCTTTTGCCTGAAACATTTCTAGCGGCACCTTGACGTACTGTGCAGGTGAAATTTCTGACCAGAGGGGCTGGAACTCGTCTGGATGTGGATTTGAGCATTCTCCTTCTGAAGACGTGCATGTGTCCGGTAAGGAAATGAGGCAGGCTGAGGGAACCGTTCCTTCACAAGTAGAGGGAAATAAAATCAGAGAGTTGAAAAAGATTAAATAAGGATACTTCTGAGACAATAATATTATACACTTGATAGAAGACAAAAAAGCTGGCAGTTTTCACTACTTATTTGGGCGACCTTGCTCTGTCGGGTATAGTTTGAGAAAGATCTCCTTGCACGTTTGACTTCCTGATGGGATCTCATTTTTCGAGAATATGTCTTGTTTGCGAGACGAACATAATTTAGATTTTCGCTCATGACCAGAAGCCAGAAACCACGTGAGTCATATTGCATCTTCAACTGAAAGGAAATTCATGCACTTATCTTGGCGACAAAAAAGTTTGTAACGTCTTGTTACATGGTCAAACATTAGTACTTATCGTTAATGTTCACAAATTAATTCAACCATAGTTATCAGTGAAAATTTTCATAAAAAAATCATATAGAAAAAATCATCGTAAAGAAAACTGTTAAAAAACGATTAATAAATTGCGAAAAATAATATCAAAGAATTGACATGAATTAGGCAAGGCTTGATTTTAATTCATACTCCATTCCTCTGGAGAACCTCAAGTACGAGGATGAGAATTGTGACTTTGAGCGATGTGAGGTTCTTTCCCTTTGCGACTGGCCTTGACAAATTTCGGAAGGGCTTGTTGCAAGTGGGGCGCTCTGGTGTGGCTTATTTTTAAAGATTCTGTCTTTCTTGCTAGAGATGACCAGTATTTTGATTTTCCTGTTGAGCAGCAGCCTGAGGCGAGACATTCGAAAGAAGGAATTTCATGCACTGATTTTCAATTAAAAATGGTTAGCATTGTCTGCACGGGTCTGGCAATAATTGCATTTTGGTTTGGAATTTATTTATTTCATATTCGACTACAAATATTGCTTTAAACTTCATTTAAATACATTAATCAACTAGTTAAACTTTTCTACCAGTCAAAAAGAACAAAGGGCGAACGCAAGTGAGGTTTAAAACATTTTGTTAAATAATAAACAGTAGCAAAATACAAGCGATAGCGGTAACTTTTATTATTACAACAAACAACAAGGAGAAAAATCAACAATAAACAGGATAACATTCTCTGTCAACCCAATTCGTAACCATTAGATCTGAGAATACATTACATTTTTTTTTTCTGTATTTTAAAGTGGATTTATTAAACGATGAAGTTTTCTTAAGAAGAAGTCACAATGTAGTTCTGGAAGTTATAAAAAATAATTCTTATCTGAGTTTAATTTTTTTTTTCTCTATTTTTTGAATAATTTCCTTAATGTTAAAGAATTCCTGTAAATTAATTAAGACATCTTTTGATAAAGTATGTGACAATTGAATAAATTTATTTAGTATTGCCTTCCAAAGAACAATTATCATCATTAATGCAACATTCCGGTATTCCTGTTTATTGAACACACTGTAATAGAGTCACCTACAGTTAAATCTACATTATAATCCCTTGTTCCATATTCATATTGTTTTGTTTGCAGACACCTACCCCTACTGCCGTGAACGAGCACACTTTGCAGGATCTGCCAGAAAACCATATTGATTGTAGGGAGAGCTGCGAAACACACTTCTTCCTAAATACTCTCAATTGACTCCACAAAAGTTGCCACTCTGTGTTAGTAGTTGTTTCCACTGTTTTTTCTTCTTTCTTTCTGATATTCATTCCACTGCTCTTAGTGCTGAGACTTGAAAGCTACTGATTGGCTCGACAACATGCAATACAAAAAAAAACAAAAAAAAAACCCTTTAATAAATGAATCTAAAATATAAAATATCGTATTTCAGTTCCAGTTTACAATTGTCGAAAGTGGATTAAAATGTTTTTTTCACGCTCTTTTGTTAGTAAGTGAATAAGTATCCGTTTATAATGATGTAATAATAGTTGCCATTATGCAAAGCCCTATGGCATTTTACTGCTAGCTGGGTTTGTATAGGCATACGAAATGGAACCTATATAACCCAAATACCTCAAATTATGACTGAACATCCATAAAATGGAACGTATTAGGTAGCGAGCGAATATAAATTTCAGAATTAATTCTCTTAAATATGACGGAAGATGAAAAATAAAATATTTTTAAAAACTAGATGCAATATTTTAATACTAATTCAATAGCAAAGCTTAAAACAGTTCTGTTTCAAGGAAATATTTTAAGAACTGTCAAAATCTTAGTAAATTGTAATTACATGGATTCAATCAATACCTAAACTAGCATTGCAAAATGCGGCTGCGGTCACATTTTTGATACCAGCTTTATGAGTTTTAAATGAACAACCCACAAGCAAAATAGAGGCATTTTAACATGTAATAAATGGTAACAGGAATAAACACTTCATTATGATGACATTACGCAAAACCGGTGACTTTCAATTGAATTTCAAATAAAAATAGTAAGCAGTTCTGGCCAAAATCAGCAGTCTGAAGAGTCGTAATATTTTAAATTATGAAGAAATGATTGTAATGCACATACACACGGCTCCCCTAGAATGGGATTTCTTTTGAAGAAAATTTTTTTAGGGGATATAATTTAAATTTCTTTAAATGAAAAAAAAATTGTTATCTTATTTTAATCTAAAATGTAAAATTCATGTCAATTCTTAATGTGAAGCAATTTTAAACAATTCATTACTTTGAAAACAAAGATATGTTGTGAAAAATTGACAAAATCAGATTTTAAAATAATTGTTATGTTTCCTAAGGATGGATTTTGATCAGAACGGCTTTACTATTCAGAAATTGAATTTAATGTAAACTGTTCTTCTCACTTCAAGTACTTTGAATCAATATTTAATTTCTTTCAAGCAGTGTAAAAAAGTAGACTATCTATAGACCCGGAAAGGATTTTCACTGTACTTATCTGTCTGCAGATGTATTTTAATTAGTATGGTATCTTAACTCAAGATCGCACAAATGTTTAACCATGTATTAGCTAAATCTGTTTCATAGTATGAAAAGAGATTAACATAAACATCAAGGAAGCAAATTTATTTGAATATCATCAACAGTATTCCACAGTTCAAATAATACAGTTAAGGCAAGTATGAAAATCAACTTGTGTTGTCTTAGAATTCACATAGACAAGCGAATGTTGCAATAATTGTTTTATTTCCCAAATGATTCAAAGGCACATCAGAAAATAAATCAAGATATCTGAAGCAACTATCAGAACTCTGTAAATACCTGTCATCGCATTAAAATGACCAGCCACTTTAATATAGCTAACATCATTTCAGCCTTTACAGCAACTAACGTCTCAAATAATTTTTTATTTAAATAACGGCAACAAATTCCTTTCTGTTAGTAATGTCGAATAGGAACAAAACAGATAAATAGGTTATATTTTGTGATTTCAAGTTAGTAACACTGATAAATAAAAAGTAGAGATCCAAAATATATTACAAATTACAATAAAATAACTCTCAGCTTCCTTTTCCCAACGCAATCTGAAATTATAATTAAACAGCATAGACAGCTCATGTCCAGGAACAGGAAAAGAATATTGGTCATACTATGACATTTCTTTGAAAACTGGGATGTTAGGGATAAAAACAATTCTCACGTCAGTTTATCAACTATAGTGGTTACAAATTGGACTATGTGCGCGTTAGTTAGTGAATACAGTTTCTTACTATTTATCCAAAATTAGATGACTGGGCTGGACAAGGTCATTCAAAGTGATTAAACCAATTACTCCTTAAAATGCACGTAATATAAATTAATATAAATTTTAAAATGCGTAAACTTAAAAATCGATGCTTTTTCAGCATACACGCATATAACTTACATACTTAACTTCCAGCCTCTAATAATTACTGCAGACCAAGCTTTGAACCTACAAACTGAGTTTTAAACCTACAAACAATTTTTCAAATCCCTACGAATTGAGATGTCAGCACAAGTAGGAATCTATTGAGGTTATAAAACAAATATTTTAAAATGGCTGCCAGCCTATGATCAAATAAATGATATTGTAGGAAAATAACAAAGCCATTTATTTTAAAAAGGCGAAACTCCTATACTTAGAAGCTCACAGGATACCATTAAACTCAATATATCCAAAACACTGAAACTAAATTTAGTCTCTAAAATTGAATCAGAAGCAAGAGAAAACCGTTTTGATTGAAAATGGCAGAATAATTCATTTTCAATGTTTTAACACTTTAAACAAATAATGCGCAATGAAAACAAAGGTGGAGTGAATAAATAAGGTGATAATACCTTGAAATTGAAAAAAATAACTACTTAATAAAACATGTAAGTATGTAAATTATAATAAAAAAGTGGTATGCAGAACTTTGACTCAAATAATTGTCTCATAAAAATAAAAACAAACAATTATTAGAAGTATTTGCAAAATGAGGAAAATTATTTTCTTTGACATTAGCAAAATGAAACAGACAAACAGGTATTTATAGAACAAAGAACAAATCAGATATATAAAAAAATAATTTACTTCCTAAAAAAATTTAGCACAATATGGAGATTTTATTTTAAAATACATCACAGAATCTAAGGAGAGAAACATTTTGAATTCAAAAAAATTTAATAAAACTGCCTCAACTTAATACAACTCATGTCTATAAGACCAGCAAATATAATGTTGTAGGGACATGAACTGTAAGCTCCTGTCTATTAATTTAATGTGTTTATTCTCCGAGTAAATAAAAAAAAAAGCGAGAAATAGAGGTTTATAAAATATTTTAAAAATCACTCCAACTAAAACAACTTAATTTATAATGAATAAATTTCAGAAGAAAGCTTTCTCAACGTGGAAAGTATACACATACCCAAGTTAATTCTCATTCTCTGCCCTTCTTCGTATACCCCTAATAAATCTCTAAACTTATTTTATAAAATCATTGCATGTATTTGATTGAACTCATCTCAAAACTGGTATCAGTTTCTTATACCGCAAAGTAAAAAAAAAGGCATATTAACGCCCCAAAGCAAAACTTGAAAGAACATATCAAAATAAAACAGACACGGAGGGAAAAGGCTCAGGACGCATTTATACAACAAAAAAATCAACCGTACAGGATGACTAAGAAATGGTAAGGTACATCAAACTTAAAAGAAAAATTTTCTGTCTGAATTCCCATTTTCATGCTTGATTACATCTCTTCTCCTTTCTGCCTTCACCGAAGCCTCCATGAGTCAGATACTGTCTTCGCTACTCCGTGTTTCCGGTGAGTCGAGAAAGATGCGATTTAGTCCCTCAATCTGATTTCAAAAAAGTGGCCCCTTGGAAAAAAAAATGCCACTGTAGATGCCTCTGCGATTTGGCGTATACGTGTGCTTGGTGTCGCCAACAAAGACGCTTGGCGAGAATGTGTCGGTTACGCCATAATCTGGTTGAGATTGCGATTGCTTCTCAATTTGGGACTTGAAAAAAACATATTTTATTCATCTGATAATTAATTTTCAGCAATCATTGAATTTGGGCTTCTTTTGATCTTTAAAAACTCCTCGAACTTTGTTAGGAAAAAGAACAAAATCTCGAGACCCTCTTTCCGTCTTGTAAATATTTTTTGAGTTAAGAAAACAAGCAGCAATGAAGTTAAAATTTTATTCAACCTTATTTTATGAAACGATTGGATTCCTGATTCCTTTATTAAAAATTCTGCTGCAAAAAAATCTCTTTCCGAGACATTCTTTGGAATATCGATTCATAGATTTAAGACGGCTTGCAAAATCGCGTGATATACGTATGGGGAATGGATACTGACTACCCCAAACACCTCTTGTGATGTAGTTAAAATAAATGAAAACTATTAAACTATTAAAAGGATCTTGAAAAGATTTTTTTTTAAAAAATACTTTTATAATATTATTTTAAAAAAGCTGATTCTAAATACTTGAATTATCTCAATGAAATAAACTGTACTTAAATCTTACTTTTCAAATGCTATCCAATTTCATCGTATTTATGTATGTATTGATCAATATATAATATTTCTTTACTTTTGTACATTTAATGCAAAGGAAGTTTACCTTTTGCCTTCCAGCTTGCCAAATGGGATTTTAAAAGTTCAATGAATGTTTAGTAAGAAAGCAAATGAAGTTGCAAAGTCTAAAATGTATCTAACATTCATTGGCACATTACATTACATCTAAAGCTAGTATTCAGATGTTTATTTTCAACATTCATTAATATTATTTTATTAAATGCGTATTCTTCGAAATTGATCGGCAGTTTTAGGGAAAGGCAAATTAGTTTTTTTGTGTAAACCCAGTTATCGGAGGCAAAATTTCTTAAAAAATCATTTGCTAAGAAACAGCAACTTCTTTTCTATAATTTGTAAGCAATCCATCATTTTGAAAATAAATTTGTCAAGTAAATGAAATCGATCAAATTTAGTTACCTACAGCCCCAGCTGCAAGTTCCTCCCTTTTGCCTGAACATTTCCTAACGGCACCTCGGACTTACGTGGCAGAAATTTTGACCAGGAGCCGCTAGAACTCGTCTGATGTGGTTGAGGCATTTCTCCCTTCTGAAGACGAGTATGTCCGGTAAGGAATGGCTCAGCTGAGGAACCTGTTCCTACAAACAGAGAGAGCGGAATAAAAATTACAGAGAGTTGAAAAGATTAAATAAAATTTTGAGAAAAATAATATTATATTAATTTGATAGAAGATAAAAAAGCCTGGATTTTCACCCATTATTTGGGCGACCTGTGTATAGTTTGAGAAGAGCTCTGCTGCACGCTCTGGCTCCTGATGGGATCTATTCTTCGGAAATATGTCTTTGTTCTTGCGAGAGACGAACAGTAATTTAGATTTTCGCTCATGACTGTAGCTTCGAAGCGGCATTGTCATATTGCATTCAAAAAAGAAAGGAAATTCATGCACTTATCTTTAAGCACAAAAAAAGTTTGTAACGTCTTTACATGGTCAAACACAATTACATTATCGTTAATGCTCACAAAATTAATCTGACCATAGCGATAATGTATTAATTGTAAGTTGAAGCAATTAAACTACACAGTGTTTTATTCTCCTCATCAAGACGTAACGAGGTTATATAAAACCCATAATACTTTATAAAAGGATTAATTAGGTCAGACGGGATTACTGGAAAGTTTAGTTTATCCAAACGCAACGCGAACAGCAACTCAACTGCAAATGCGCCCAACTCTGGGACCGCATAGATAAAGGTTGGTTGACAATTCTTCTGAAAAGGTGAGAAGTGGAGAAAAAGCAGGATTTGACGTCACTCAATTCAGAGACGTCGGGACTGGACGAGCTATCCGCATGTCAAATATGATTATATGGAAATATTTCAGAAGACCGTTACTTGCGATTTAATCAAAAGATAAAGCTATAAATATAATTGATATTTAGTTTGAAATGCAGGAAACTTGTCTACTTTGAAGCTCACAGGAATACAAGAAAAACTCAATATATAAGAACGAACTGAGATAGGCTCAAAATGAGTTCAGCAAGAGAAAGCCGTTTTAAAGATGAAAAGGTGAATTAATTCATTTTATATTTAACAGTTTTGGTAAATAAAGGGCAATGAAAAATAAAGGATAAGCGAAACATGATGATAATAATTAAATTTAAAAAGTTGTTTATTAAATATGGGCATGCACTGTAAGAAATGAACGGTATGCAGCACTTTGAATACAACAACTGTGACAATAAAACTTCAAAATAAGTAATAAAACTCATATCCAATGTCTAGAAGCATTTCAAAATGAGGAAATTTTATTTCTTCTTTGAAGGAAGGCTACATTTTAAAAATAAACACACACGGAGAGTAGAAGCACGGACGTATTTAAACGTCAAGAAACAAATCAGAAATAAAAAAAATAACCGTTTTACTTATGAATAAAACCAGCGGGAGACGCTCCCCCAAACTTTCTGTGTACTTCCCTCGAAAACTGTTTTCCCTCATGAGGATGAAAATCTGAACCTACTTTAAAAAAGCAGAATCCAAATTATTGCTCTGTCTCCACCTAACAACCTATAATATTTCAGTTTTATGACATAATGGGCCGAAAAAATATTAAAACTGCTTTAAAAATATAACTTTCCCCTGGTCTGCACCATTTCTGGATTCTTATTTTGACGGCTGTCTTGCAGAAACTGTGTTGAAAGAAAAACTGGTAAATGTCACGCTTTCATTTTATTCTTGAATAACATTATACTTATAAGTGTTGTTTATTTCGCTAAAATGTCTGAGAAAAAAGAGACAATCAGGTACTTCAGAAAATAACGGCATGGATAGCAGTCGCAAAAAAAACAAATTATTTCTACAGTCTTGTTTTGAAAAAAAAAATCATCAAAAAAGAGGAAATATTGAATCCAGAGGTCAACAGTGCTGAAGACAGTTTTAACTTCAGAAAATCCTTAAGAACGACACAATAATATTTTACTATTTCGAACTAAGCACAAAAAAGTTCCTGTGAATAAAACACCACATGCAATTTTGTTTATTATAATTATATGCTATTTTTTTCAGAATTAAATATCTATTGAAAATAGAAATTCTTTCGATATTGACAATACTAACATTGTCAATTTAGAAATAAATATTCTGCAAATATAAAAAATCACAATTGTTAGATTGCAAAAATTACATCTACATCATTTTCGGTTTGTAAGTATTTTTTAATTATTTAATTCTTCTTCGCCACCAAAGTCATTTTCTTGTGGCATCTTTCATAACTTTGGAAATCTCAAACGATACTTTTAGCCAGTTTCACTAACATCTAAATTTTTCTTAATTATTTATCTTTGTATTCGAGACTTAAATATTATTTGTCTTAACTTTGTTGTTGTTTCCATTAATTCTAATAATTTTATTAATTATAAATCAAATTTTCGGGGACTACTTCACGCCATCTTTCTTGTTTCTGTGTAGGAATTTTGTAATATTAGGATTCAGTGCCCGTCACTAAAGCGTTTTCCGCCAGTAAGTAGATTTCATTTGTGCTTGACTGAATGAGGGTTAGGAGTTTTGCCAGCTGCAGGCCCTAGGGCCGTTGGGTCGGTCTGAGCTATTAGGGCCATGCCCATGCTGTTTTTTTTCTTTTGTCTTCTGAAGATGGAAAAGCTCTTGGTAATCTGCAGCGTCATTTTTTTATTAAATTTTTCTACAAGTCGTGTCTTTTGAAAAGATCAGCCATGAAAGTATGTAAATCGAACTGAGTTCTTGTGCAGAGTGTGGGACGTCCGCCAGTATATGTGATCTGATGAAATTACAGGCGAGAAATCCTCCTAAACGTTTTTTTTTTTCAGTGTTTGTTTCGACATGATCATCATCCTAAACGTTATAGTGCAATGATAAGTGAGAAGCATTACAGCCAAATAAACCACAATCCAGTTAGGCGTCCAAACCCATATTTTATTTAAAATAGATATATTACGTGCTCAAAATCTTGTGACATTTCTTGCACTGCTTCTGACAAAGAAATTACTTCATCTTAGTTTCTATCTTGGCTCTGAAAATTAATTGTTTAAAATTTTGAGAAAAAAAAAATTAGTTTTGATGATAGTTATTGTCTTTTGTTTCTTTTAAAAAGCTGCAGCTATTTCAATTTGTAATTTATGAATTGTTCTTTTGTCATTTTGTGCATCTTCATCAAAAAATATATCATTTGTAAATCATGGCAGTAAAACGTAATTAAAAAATTATTAAATAAATAATATTTTTAAATCCAATTTGGATTCTTGTTTAATTCTCTATTTTGAATTCCGCAATGTACTAATTTTTTAGATGATTTTAATTTAGTGGCTTGGCTCGTCTGCAAAAAAGGTAGGTGATTATATGAGTATAGCTTGTGTGAATTGCTTTTCATTGTTATATATTTCCCCAGTACCCAGAATTGATGATTAAATAATTGAAAGAAGTATGTATTAAAATTAGTTCTTATCATTTGCACCTACCTTGCCTTAACAATTTACAATAATAATAGCAACCCAATCTGATAATGAATATTTTATGTGAAATTATATATTTTTTTTAAAATTTATTTATTATTAGTGAGCAGAAATCTTAAATCAAAATGGGTTATATATCAAAGGTGTTGTTTGTTGAACTTTTTATGCGCTTCTGTAGTAGATTATTCAAATAGGCGAATCTAAAGGATTTTCGTAAGCTATATAACACATCTATATGAATAGTTAACTCTTTACCAGGACCAAGTCTCGATAGCAGCTGCAAAGTTAAATTCTTTGAACCAGAAGCATTAACATTTGAAAACGTCTTCTTATGTGACAGTGAAGAACCTAACACAAGCAAGGTGCCCAACTCAAGTACTGTTGTTAGATCACAATAGAAGGTAATTTTGATCAAGACGAATTTATTATTTTTATTCTATTTATTCTAAGCTTTTTCTCAAAGAAAATTTTTACTGTAATAATTGCCAGCATCCGTTAAAATCTTTCTTTACTCAGATTTAAGAACAAAATTACGCATCAGCCCGCTTGCACGTACATCCAATAATAAGATATCTCGGAGGAGAGAAGTGAGGTCATAGATAAGTCTGGCAGATATAGCATCTGCACAAAATTGTAATTACTTTCCCAGCAAACTTAAAGTGAAAAACCTTAATAAAAAAAAGGAAAGAAAACAATTGTTTTTCCTTATTAAAAATCCAAACTCATATTTCTCTAAGAAGAAATACGTGCTTCTTTAAATAAATAATGGGAATGAAATGGAAGAACACCGTAATTAAACCATTAGGTTCTTCCAGGGACTTCTGCACACCTGAAGGAAATTACTTTTTCTGATTTGGGTAAATGAAGGCATTGTTTTATGTAAAACCCAGGCCCTGCCCTTCGCATTTGGGTTGTAGTAAAATCGTCAGCTCTGTATGATGTTAGGAAGAAAATTAATTTACATCACTATTTTTTAACAATTCCTTTTAGCTTAACTTTACTTAAATACAAAACAAAACTCCTTTGCCTCCAAATAACAGCAGCAGCAGCAGATCATCTCATTTCCAGAACTGTAATTATACAGCATCACCAGTGGACCATTACTGGGGATTCAATTACTTGTTTCATTAGAAACAAACAAATTTTACATTTTGGTTTTGATCTACTAAAAAATTTAAAGTAAAGTAAACGTAGAATTGTGAATAAATTTGAGTCTGATATTTCTTTTCCATATTTGTTTAACTGAATTTTATAAAACTGTATTTACTTCTAAAAACCTTTAGCTCTCTAAATTTTGATTTCTTTGCAAATAAGGATACTTTTACATTTTATTTGAGTTTCATTGATATCCTAGGTTTCAAGGGATAATTTTCCTGAATATTTTTCCTTAAATCTAAATTTTGCTTTAGAAATGGTGAATAATTCTAAAATTTATTTGGATTCTTTTTTTTAAAAAAGATTAACTTTACTTTCAAATAAATTAATTTTGAATTTTATTTGATTTTCCTTGATATTTCTAGCTTCGAATTATTTTTTTTTCCTTCTATTTTCTTAAGCAAAGTAAATTTAAAATTTATTTTATTTCCACAATAGATAATTGCACGTGATTCATCGATATCTAGTAATGAACAACGTAATAGGATCCAGAAAATGAATTTATGATTTTGTTTTCGCTGTTTAAAATTTCAAACAAGTTTTCTAAAAAAAGAAAAAAAGAACTTTTACAAATTAAAGGTAAGGTTTCAGCAATAATTAAACAAAAATTCAAGAATTTGAAATGACAAATCTGTCAATAGATTGATAGCATGGGAAACAAACAATATTAAGTTTTTAGTTAATATCTTTTGAAATAAATTATAGTTTTGTACTTTTAATGGATGAAATTTATTCCTGGATTATTTCGCCTTTTGGTGTTTTCTCGCTTCCAGGGCTTGCAGTGGTTCGTAAGAGGATTGCTCTGACATCGACACACATATGCTCTGTTTTAAGCTCGAATTTTAAATAGGACAGATTAGCACCATGCAATAAAATGCTAATAACGTATGAAGAAATTAACTATCGGCGGTTTTAAAAAATTGTCTGTCTGTCTGATCTATTTGAATGAAAAACCTTGATATTTAAAAAAAATTAAACAAGGAAAAACAGAATCAAGACATACATTGCAATGTGCGAAACTATAAATTTATTGGCCTATATATATATTGATCGATTATATACTATATGTTTACTTTTGTAACATTAACCTTTGCCTTCCAGCTTGTTTTAAAAAAGTTCAATTGAATGCTTAGTAAGGAAGTACATTAAGGTCATTTAAAGTTCATATGTGTCTAAAATTAATAAGGTCATACGATATCTAAAGCCATTCAGACGTTTAATCAACATCTATTAATATTATTGGTTCAAGTGCGCCATTCTCTTGAAACTGATGCAAGTATGCCTTATGGAGAGTAAAATTAAACTCTTGCAAACCCATTTATCAGAGTGCACCTTAAAAATGTCCTATTTTACAAGAAACAAACAACATCTTTCACAATTTGAAAGCAAATAAATCCATCATTTCTCGGAAAACAAATTTCTAAAAGCAAGAAAATCGACTAAAATTTGCTACCCGCAAGTCTCATGAAGCACCTCCCACGCTGTCATCTCTGTGCAAGCACCTCATGCAAGATAGAATTTGATTGATTTTGATTTGATTTTCTGGTTGATGGATGGATTTTATTGGTATGGAATGATGATATAGGTTCTTATTCTTAGTATATTCATTAGTCATAAATGAGGTCAAGATAGAATAAAGACGAACATATAGTTATTTATGGAGGATATAATGATAGATGGTATTTACTTCATAATTTATTCATTTTGAGACACATATAGCATTAGGGATGAGATGGTACATTTTTGGAGTGATATACATGATAAGGAGCTCAGATTCTATAGATGATTGTATTTTGATTATTCTATGATTAGAATGATATTATAGAGAATTATACATTTTTTCATTTGAAAATAGATAGATGTCTGATAATGCAATATGGTTTTGAATTTCATTTATTTCATTGGCCAAAAATACGGTTTCTAAACTTCATTTAAATACTCTTGGATCAAAGACAATATTTTCACCAAATGAATCCAAGGACTGAACGGAAGGACTTTTAAAACATCTTTGTTGGAAATAACAAACATTAGCAAAAAATACAAGCGACAGAGTAAATTTTATTATTACAACAAAACAAATTTATAAAAAATCAACAACAAACAGGTTAACACGGTCAACCCTAAATCGTACCACAGACACAGCCTTTTCTGCATTTGTAAAGTATATTTAATTAACGATGGACTATTTTCTTGCAGAAGAAGTCAGCAATGCAGTTTGAAAGTTATAAAAATAATTTTATTCTTTGAGTTAATTTTTTTTTCTAATTTTAAATGTAATTCTTTCACTGTTAAAGAATTCCTAAATTAATTTTAAGACTTATTTTGATAAAGCATGGATAATTGAATAAATTTATTTAGTATTGACTTCCAAAGAGCAATGATCATCATTGTCTCAAGACCCGCATTCTTAATTTGTGTATTAAACAAATCAATAGAGTCGCCTCCCAGTTAAATCTATATTATAATCCCTTGTCCCATAATCATATTGGGCATTTGTTGCAGATACACCTAACACCTGCCGTGAACGAGAACACTGGCTGAGATTCGCCAGGAAATCATACATTGGTTGACTCCACAAAAGCTACAATCGGAAAGCATATTGTTTCACTGTTTTTTTTTTCTTCTCTTTCAGACATTCAAAGTTTTGAGGTGCTGAGATCTGGAAATTTGAACTTCGAGGGCCGACAACATGCAATACAAGAAAATGAAAAAACCCTCAATAAAACGAATCTAAAAAATATAAAATAAGTCAAATGAATTAGCCGTCTTACAATTGTCGAGAGGATTTCAAATGTAAGTATTTTTTTCAAGGCTCTTTTGTCGCCAATAAGTGAATCCTTGTACCCGTTTATAGATGATGGTAGTTACATTAGGCGGCAATGCCCCTGGAGGCATTTTATTTGGTTAGCTAAATTCGTTTGTATAGGCATTCTAAATGGAACCCATATAAACTAAATGCCCCCCAAATGATGACTGCAACATCCTTAAAATGGAACGGCTAGGTAGAGTGCTGGTGTAATTTTAGAATTAATTTTCTTAAATATGATTTAGATGAAATAAATAAAACTAGATGCAAAAAAAATATTTTTAATACTGATTCAAAAGCAAAGTTTTACCAGTCTCTGTTTCATCGAAATTTTTGGGTTGTCAAAATCTTAGTAAATTGCAATTACATGATTCAATCACCTAAAACTAGCATTAAATGCGGTTGTGGTCTCATTTTGATACCTACACATTTCCTTCTAGAGCTAAATGAACAACCCACAAGCAAATAGCATTTTAACATGTAATGTATATGGTAACATGTGAATAAATACTTCATTATGATGACATTACGCAAAACCGCTGACCTTCAATTGAATTTTTCAACAAAATAGTAAGCAGTTCTGGCTTAATAGTAAGCAGTCTAAGAGTCGTAATATTTATATTATGAAGAAATGATTGTACTGCACATACACACGCACACCCTCTTAGAAATTTGGGGGGATTTTGAAGAAAATTTTAGATATAATTTAAATTTCTTTAAATGAAAATTATCTTATTTTAATCTAAAATGTAAAATTCATGTCAATCTTTAATGAAGAATTTAACAAACTTTAACATTTTCATTTTGAAACGAAACTAAGGCAGGAAATTGACAAAATCATATTTTAAAATAATTGTTATGTTTCCTAGCGATGATTTTGATCAGAACGGCTTTCTTACTTATACAGAAATTAAATTTAATATAAATTGTTCTTCTAACTTCAAGGCATTGAATCATTATTTAATTATTTCGCTGTGGTGCGGTAGGCCAGTAGACCTCTGGAAAGCAATTTTCGTAATGCATTTATCTGACCACATTATTTTAATTAGTATAGTACTTCACTCACATCACAAATAAAATGTTTAATCGCCTGCATTAGTTTAAATCTGTTCCATGTATCGAGATTATATTGATAAATATCAAGAAGTACCCATTTGAATATCAGCACGAAGAGTTTATTTGTTCAAATTAATAGCAGCATAAGCAAGTTTGAAAATCAATCTCAGTTGTGTTATAATTCAACATAAGGATTAAGGACAAGCTAATTGTTTTTTATTTCCCAAATGATTCAAAGGCACATCAGAAAACACATCAGCACATTTTGAAACGAAATCTATGTTATGAAAATTGACAAAAATCATATTTTAAAATAATTGTTATGTTTCCTGAAGATGTGATTTTGATCAGAACGTATTTACTTTATACAGAAATTATATTATAAATTGTTCTTCTTAACTTCAAGGCATTGAATCATTATTTAATTACTTCGCTGTGGGAAAGTAGGCTGTTCAGTAGACCCGGAAAGCAATTTTCGTATGCATTTATCTGACCACAGATATTATTTTAATTAGTATAGCACTACATCACAAATAAAATGTTTAATCACTATGTATTAGTTTAAATCTGTTCCTATAGTATCGAAAGGATTATATTGATAAATATCGCCAAATTCATCGCATGTATCAGCAATGAGGAGTCGGTCGGGTTCAAATTAATAGCAGTTAAGGCAAGCTTGAAAAATCAGGTTGTGTTATAATTCAACATAAGGATTAAGGACGTTTTTACAATAATTGTTTTATTTCCCCAAATGATTCAAAGGCATACTGGGAAAATAATCAAAGATAACTAGCTAAATCTATCAGAACTTTTAAATTCGTCATCGCATTAAAAAAACATCTAACCCAGCTTCTACTCATAGCTAAATATCACTTGCCACTACAGCAACTAACGTCTCGACAATTTCCAGTCTAAATAAATTCAACAACAAAGTTCTTTCTGTGTAATGCCCACTAGAGCAAAACAGAGAGGTATTTGCGATTTTCGTTCGAAAATACCAGATAAATAAAAAAGTAGAGGGGATTCAAAAAATAATACAACATAAATAAATAACTTCAGCCTTTCCAGAACGCAATTCGAAATGTTTTCATTAAACAGCAGACAGCTCAAGTCCAGGAACAGGAAAAGAAAAAGGCTGGTCATAGCTATGATGTTTCTGAAACTGACAATGGGATAAAAACACTCTGATGTCACATCTATTAAGTGGTTACAAAATTGGACACTGACTGCTGCATGTTAGTTAGAAGAACATAGTTCCCGCTAATCCGCACCAGATGCATTTTATGCAGATCATACAAAGTGCGGATAAAACGGAATTTATCTTAAAATGCACGTAATATAAATTTTAAATGCGTAAACTTTAAAATCGATGCTTTTTTCTATTAATACATATAACTTTCCTCTATACTTAACTTCAGCTCTAATACTACTGCAGACCTGTCAACATTATTACAAACTGATTTTTTAATCCTACAAAACAATTTTTTTCAAATCCCGTCCGAATTAAGCGGATGTCAGAATGGTGAAATCTACTGTGTTACAGGCAAATATTTAAAAATGACTGTCTTCATTTGGATTCTATTAAATAATGTTATTGTAAACATAACGGCTATTCTTGAAAACAGCGAAACTTGCTACTTAGAAGTCTACGGATACCATTAAAACTCAATATATTCAAAAAACACCTAAATCAAATTAGTTCTAAAATTGAATTTAGTAAGGGAAAACCGTTACAAAGCTTGAAAAAAATGGAAGAAGAATCTACTTTCAATGTGTAACACTTTAACAATGCAATAGAAAATAAAGCGTAAGCGATTGAATAAATATAAGATAATAATTAAAAATTAAAAATAAATTAATTTACTAAACATGTAAGTATGTAATTATAATAAAAAGTGGTATGCAGAATTTTGAATGCAACAATTGTAACAATAAACTCTAAGTAATAATAAAATGCAAAATGTAATGTCTTAAAAGTATTTTGAAAACAGAAACTTATTTCTTCTTTGATTGAACATATCATCATGTAAATAAACAGAGATTATCGGATAAAATGCCTGGACGCATTTATAACAAGAATCAAATCAGAAATAGAAAATACTTTTCTAATAAGAGAGAAAAAGGTATGGAAGGTGGTGTACCCTTGGACATAAGTGTACCTTGAACCTATGCCAATTTTAGTGCCATTTGTATAGATGTATAGAAATGTTATGTATTTGTACACTTGCTACCAGAGTGTCCCAGGGTAACTGGAACTTATTTGTCATTCATTTGAATGAATGAATCCTGAAAGAAATTGACCCATCAAAAGTAATTTTTTCCTGTTGAATTTTGGTTAATAGTTTCAAACATACATAAATTGCTTCCTTTATAGTAAAATGCCTAACTTATAAAGCACAGTTTTAGCTACCAACATGTGTTAGAAATTATGTTAAGTTTAACTCAATTTAGTAGACAGCCATTTTCCATGAAATGGCCAAGTGGTGTACCTTGGTGCATGACCACTACATGGTCTACCACTCTATGTTGTGAAAATGTGATGTAATGTGGAAATTACCACATCCCGTGTTAATTGACTGGAGGATCTGAAAGGCATGGAAATTAACACATTTGAAATCAATTTTGTCTAATGTTGGTTGCTTCCACTCTAGGAATGAAACTAAGGTAATAATTTTTATATTCATTCAATCTAAGACATTATTAAGTAGCTCATTAACATTTTTCTGTAGCTAAAATACTAATAAATGTTTATGTTCAAACTATCTGGTTAGATTTTTTAAATCTAGAATAGTTTGTTCAAGGTACACTACCATGTGGTGTACCTTTGTCCTATTTGCACTTTTAAATTGTGGGGAATAATGTATTACTTTTTTTTTTTAAAAAATGTACAAAAAATTATATAAGGTGTATAAAGGCCTAAAATATAAAAAGAAAAATTGTTTTGTTACCTTTCTTTTAGTAATTATCCAATTAAAAATTAAAAGTAAGAATGGAATCTGTGTACACCAATCTTCCCTACATCAAAATGCTAAAAAAGAAAAATTTCAAATTTCTTTTATGCGCACAGTTGGCATCTCTTTCTCCTCGGCTCTTCACCGAAGCCTCCATGAGCCAGCCATTGTCTTTCGCTACTCCTGTGTCAGCCCGCTTTACGACCATTTTCATAAATTTTCGCAGCTTCCTGATCCGCTGCTAATTTTTTCTAGTTTTGCCATCGGTTTCCGTTGGTGAGTCGAGAAAGATGCGATTTAGTCCTCTTTCTAGATTTTGCATCTCGGAAAAAAATGCCACTTGTTGTAGATGTTCTGCGACGGCGTGAGTGGATGCACGCAGGTCGCTAACAAAGACGCTTGAGAGGAAATTCTGTTTTGTTACGCTACACCCACATTGGATTAAGTTTCCTCTCAATTTTTTTGGAAGAATATGTTTCTTGAAAAATATATTTATTCGTCGGAAACCTTAATTGTAAGCAAATTTCCATTGAATTTGGGCTTCTTTGACTTTTTAGTGTTGAACTTCTTTGTAAAGAAAGGAAAAATATCTCATGACCTTATTTCCGTTCAAAATATTTTCGAGTTATTGAAAACAAGAAACAAATTGTAAAGTTTCTAAAAATTTTATTCAACTTATCTTATGAAATGATTGATTCCTGATGGCTTTATTAATATTCTGGTTGCAAACAAATCTCCTGAGACATTTTTTTGAATATCGACTCATATAAATTAAGAAGGCTTTGAAAAATCGCGTGATATTGAAGTGCATAAAATTGGAACACTGACTACCCTGTAAACACCCTCTGAGATGCATTTAAAATAAATGAAATAACTATTAGTGACTTAAAATATTAAAAAAGCAAAATAATTTTTTATAATATTTTAAAACGTTGATTGTAAATATCAGAATTATCTCTCAATGAAATAGGAAATGTACTTTGCTTTTTCAAATGCTATCCACCTCTCATCGGTTTACGTATGTATTGTTGGATCAAAAAATATAATATTTCATTACTTTCTTTATATCTAACGCAAGGAAGTTTACCTTGCCTTGCTTGCCGAATGGGATTTTAAAAGTTCAATTGAATGCTTAGTAAGAAAGCAAAGCCTCCTTTCATCAAGAGTTAAAGAAAGTGAAGCTTCGTTTTATGTCTAAATGTGTATAACATCTATTGGCACATTACATTGCTAAATCCAAAGCTTATCTAGATGTCGTATTTGCACATTCATTATTTTCTTATTAAATGCGCATTCCTTCTCAAATTACGTGCAGTTTGAGGAGAGGCAAATTAGTTTTTTGTAAAAAAACTCAGTTATCGAGGCAAAATTTTAAAATGGTTTGCTAAGAAATAAAGCAACATTTTTCTTTAATTTCAAAATGAATCTACACTTTGAAAATAAATTCTGAAATAAAGTGAAAAATCATCAAATTCTGTTACCTGCATCCCCAGCTTGCTAGTGTTCCTCCCTTACCCTTGGGAAAGATTTCTAGCGGCACTGGACATAGGGTGTGGCAGAAATTTCTGACCAGGAGAGGCTTAAAACTCGTATGGATGTGTTTGGATTTATTTTCCCCTGTCAGAAGACGAGGCATGTGGCCCGTAAGTACGACTGGGCTGATTGGAAGCCGTTCCTTACAAACAACAGAGACAGGGAAATAAAAATTACAAAGAGTTGAAAAGATTAAATAAAGGATAAATTTGAGACAAAATACATTTTGATAGAAGATAAAAAAGCCTGGATTTTCACTCCATTCTCTTGAGACCTCAAGAACAAAGGTGTTCTTTCCCTGCTCTGGGCTTATTATTTCCAGAAGATTGGCTGCACTTTTGGCTTCCAGATGGATTCATTTTTCGAGAATCTGTCTCTTTGCGAGAGACGAACAGTAATCTATATTTTCGTCATGACCAGAAACCAGGAATGGGCTGTATCTAAAAAGAAAGGAAATTTGAATTTATTTCTTAAGGACAAATGTTTGTATCGTCTCTACATGGTCAACATTATTTACATTATCGCTAATATTAACAAATTAATTCAAATACAGATAATGTAAAAAATTGTAAGTTGAGAGCTGTGATCTAGAAAGTGTTTTTTTATTCTCATCAAGATGCAACTTAAAAGGTTATATAAAACCCAAAACTTAATAAAAGGATTAATTAAATCAGAACACGAATTATGGTGCCAAGTTCAGCCTATCCACAAACGCAAATCGAAGGGCAACTCAACTGCAAACGTGCAGCTCAACCTGGACTGCCAGAGAAGAGCTGGTTGACATCATTCTGAAAAAGCCGAAAAAGTGGGGGATAATAACTGACGACGTCACTCTCAAATCACGTCGGAACTGAACGAGGGACTATAATGGTGTTAAATATCAATATATGGAAATATTTCAGAAGACCAATACTTGAGATTTTAATCAAAAAGATAAAGTTATAAATACAATTTATATTTATTTTGAAATGCAGCGAAACTTGTCTACTTTGGTCACAGGATACCAAAAACCTTTAATATATCCAAGAAATCGAACTGAGATTAATTTTAAAATGAGTTCAGCAACAGAAAGCCGTTTTGAAGATGAAGAATAATTCATTTTATGTATATACAGTTTTGAATAAATAAAGGCAGGAAAAATAAAGGTGTTGGGATTAAATAAACATGATGATAATATTTTAAAATTAAAAAAGTTGAATTACTTTTAAATAAGTAAGTACAAATTGCAATAAAATGCATGTATCACTTTGAATACAAATAACGTAACAATAAAACTTCAAAAAAATAAATATCACATCTAATGTTCAGGAAGCACTCTAAAAAATTAAGAAATTTAAATTCTTCTTGAATGAAAAGTTGCATGTAAAATAAAAACAGTCACGAGGGTGCAAATGAACACGGAAGTATTTCTAAACGTCAAGAAAATAAACTGTGAAATAAACTGTTTTTTAATATGAAAATAAACCTGCGGAGAGATACTTCCCCAAAAGTTTTTAACTGCCATGTTGATAAAAAAGATTTGAACCCACTGCAACCTAGAATCCAAATTGTTGGTCTGTTCAACCTAACACACTATTGTATTTCAGTTTTATTTCATAATGGGCTGAAAAATATTAAAATTATAAAATATGACTTTTTTTTTTCCCCTGGTCTACACCATTTCATTGATTCTTATTTTGAAGAAACGTTTTGGCACACTGTGTTGAAAGAAGTGGTAAAATGTCACGTTTTATTTTTATTTGAATTTATACCTATAAGTGTTGTGTATTCTCTACAAAATGTCTGAGAAAAAGAGACAATCAGGTATGTTTCTAGGAAAATAAAGGCACGGATAAAGCCACGAAAAACAAATTATTTACAAAGTCTATTTTGAAAAAATCATCAAAATAGAAAATATTGAATCCAGAGAAGGTCTGTCAAGAACAGTTGGAAGACAGATGTTTAACTTCAGAAAAACTTTAAGAACGACAACATAACTTATTGTTTCGGGAACTAAGCACAAAAAAAGTTCCTGTGAACTCTGTTCACAGGTAATTTTATTATTATGATTTTGTGGTATGTTATTCTAAAATTTTCTAGAATAATATGTATTTGAGAGAATTTTCGATATTGATAATACTAACATTGACAATTAATGGCGATTCTAAATGAAAACTATAGTATAAATTTTATTTATTTCAAAAAAATCTATTTATATTAGAGAGCAGAAATCTTAAACTTCGCAATGATTAAGTTATATATCTAAAGTTGTGTTGGTTTTGTTGGAACGTTTTATGCGCCTTCTGGTATGATTATTCAGCAATACGTAACTGAACGAAGCATGTCGA
>BGPR01016325.1:10258-33160 GCA_013235015.1 Araneus ventricosus | reverse complement strand
CGATCTCGCTGAGTCTTTCAAAGACGAACCCAAGGCAACATCTGACATTACCTTTGAACCTGCGCTAAGGATGTGTTTTCCTAGATATTTTCCTGCTTTCATTGCTATGGGAGTTATGAATCGGAATAAATTTGAAAACATTCCATATCCTCTTTGGTGGCTAACTCCTTGAAAATACGGCCCGCCGCCAGCCTGCACCTGCGAGCAGTAATAATTTTCGCAAGCTTTTTGATCCAAATGCATTCTCTTTCACAGTCAGGATTGAAATGAATTCGCACATAATAAGTTATAGTTTTATACCGTTCTACGACGGAAAGAAAGAACTAAGAGTGATTTCCCGCTCGTAAAAATAATACCATCTCCAGAACTACTTTTCAATTCGATTTCTATACAATCAATATAATTTTTGCGCAGAGGAAAATACAGAGGTCTTTGATAATTTATAACTATTTGGTCTTCTTTGGTTGACATAACAGGAATAATACGGAGTAAAGGAGCAATGGTATCCCCCACAAAATGAGATTCTATAATATCACTATAGACATAAATTTCAGTGATTCCTCCGTCTAATTCCAGTTGATAATCAGATATATGAGTGCCACCGTTTAATGTCGATTTTTTGAATCCTAAAAGATCTCTCAATCCATCTTGTAAATTTACGGTAGATGTATCTGGTATATGAATTTTTACTTTATTATTCGCTAAATGATTAAAAGCAAGATGTTTAAAAGAGCTGAACAACTGTTCTGAATTTTTATAAAATCCAACTTCTAGTTCCAAATGCTCTGTTTTTTTCACTTTCTCCGGAATCGTTGGTTTATCTGTAATGCTTACACGAAAATATTCGTTCAATGGAGGTCTATCAACTTTTTGCAAAACATGTAGAGTTTTACCGGTTAACACAACGTCTTTTGTCATACTCAACATTCTCATAAAAATAGGGGCATATAATAACCTGAATTCGAGTTCAACATTCTTTTGAACCGTTATTTCTACTTTATCTTCTTTAAAGTCGAATACAAAATCTGCTGCCCCTCCGATCCCCGTCTGCATAAGATTAAAATTTATATGCTGAAAGAGTTCGTGATGCAAGTTGTCCATGTCGGTATACTTATGATTAAACCTGGTGGTGCGAATTATAAAATGTCTCTTGAGATTTCTGGCAATAATTTTCAGAACATTGTCTTTGTTTGTCTTCGATGGTTTTCTGAATACAAAACTCTCGGAAGTTTTTATAATTCTATCTTCTCTAGGCAAGTTTAGCATGGTTAACAACCGAGGTGCACCAGCCGCTGTCAAGTGCAGTTCATAATTCGGAGCAGTATGTACATTAATATTCCTATGATCCAATGCAAACAAGACGAAATGTCCGCATTTTTCTTCAATACTTTGGTTAATATTATCTATTACATCCTCATCTGTCGTTCCTTCATCAATTTTCACCCTGATATCGTATTCAACATAATCCTTTTCTACAATTTTTGTTTCTTCATATGTTATGGAATATTTATTATTGTGATTTCCGATGTTGAACCATGTTCGCGGAACGAAAATCTCTGATAAACCAACTTCCCATGCACCGGTAAGTATTATTGGACGAGATAGTTTAGTTCTGAATGATGCTTGCGTATTTTTCGGGAAGTAGCCCAAGCTGGAGTTGCTGGGTAACGTCACGTAAAAATCGTTTACTTCATCCATGCTGCTTTAACCCATGAATTGAACCTATTATCAAAGCCTTTCCACTTCACATAATACTCTTTTTTAGGACCTCTGCCCTTTGTTTTGAGAACCTTTTCTATAAGCCAATAATCATCGGAGCGCTTAGAAATTTTCTGAAGTTCCTCTGCATAGAATCGTCCTTTTATAGCTTCTGATTTCAGGTCTTGAAGCTCGAATGTAGTTGGATGAGAGGAATATGCTTTAGACACCGTAAATACCTCATCACTCCACCCTGGTAAATATCCTCGTCGAAAGGATTTGTTTGCTTTCGAAATTCTTACGACATCTCCCTTATTTAGAGACACTTTCGAGTTCTTTATTGTGTAACCATAGAGTTTTTTGAAGATTTGCGGTTCTAAATCGCGAGTGACTTTTGATGGCGCCATGCCTATACTGCGATGTTTACTATCATTATACGACTTCACCAACGACTGTAGAACATCATCATACCTATAAGATTTCCTATATGTGAAAACCCTAAACATTTTGTTTTTTAATGTTCTGTTGAACCTCTCAACAACACTAGCTTTATGATCACCTTCTGCTGAATAGTGGTTGATGTTATGCCTCTTAAATAAAGATTGCAGTTGAGTATTGTAAAATTCATTGCCTTTATCGCTTTGAATGTTTCTAGGCTTAACTTGCTGCAACAAATTTTCTATTGCTTTTTTTACAGCCACAGACGTTTTACTTTTAAGCGGTATAACATAGGCATATTTCGAAAATACATCAATTATGGTGAGTAAGAACCTAAACCCATTATTATGCTCTGCTAGCTGTTGTAAATCCACCAGATCACATTGCCATAAATCATTTATACCATATGAAAGCGTCGCTCTTCGAGAAAATTTATAACGAACTGGTTTATGAAGGGAATAAGTGTCTTGACTACTTAGCCACTGTTTTGTTTTGTGATACGGTACTTTGGTGATTGTTGATAGTTTCTTTACTCCGCCAAATGATGCAGGGTTTGCAAAATCATAATATGCTGCTTCTAAAATTCTTTCCATTTTCTTTTTGAGTTCTGTTTTCTCTTCTTTCCTTTAGGAGTGGCAGCTTTTTCTGGAGATTCGGGAGTATATTCGTTTTGGACCTCGTATAAGCTCATGTCATCCTCAAGATTTTGCACCAACTTGTGATTCCCAATCCACCGAGTTGGGATTTTTATTTCCTTGATACCCTTCCAAAACGCTGAAAAACCATGGGGTTCATGTCCTTTTTTGACGTTCCTCATCAAATATGAAAATAAGTCAATGACGTTCGTGTTTCTGACAATTTCATTATCTTTCGTCAATTCACCGTATTCATTCCAAGAATAGCTACGCGTGTTCAATTTTTCCACAATAGGTGGAATAAATTTTTGAAAGTTTGCAGGAACAGAAATAATGATATTGCGTAATATAGGATCTTCCGTTGTATTGTTTTTCTGCAATTCTTGCGGTTGTTCCTTCGATTCTTCAATAGTAACACGTAATGGTGGTGGGGGCTCATTTATAACACGCTGATATTTTAAAATCAGTTGGCTTAATAGTTTTGCTTTTGCATCATCTGAATAATTTGATGTATGCAAGAGGTTTAATATTTGATTTTCAATATCATGCACTCCTGTATCTGGTGTGTTGGGAAAGTACGATGTCGCTACATCTTCAGGAACGAGAGCCATTCTTCGAGCCATTGCGATAGGTGTTAAATTCGGCTTCCTATTGCTTTCCCAGCAAAGCCTGCTAAGGCAGATAGAACCGCGGGGAGAATGATAGGGAGAAAACCTCCCGTTTGGTTAATGAATTCTTTTCTTTTTTTTTCTAGTGATAATTTTTTATTAACAATTTTTCTTATGGCTGTTTTATATTTACGTAATTTCTTAACATTCACTGCTAAATTACCGCCTAGAACGTTTAAACAAATTTCGCATAAGCAATGCAACTGACTTTTGTCGGCAGTTCGTATAATTGCTCTTTTTTGTGTTGGAGATGCGCTAAGCAGTAGTTTCAATAAGTGATAATGCTTCTTTATATTCTTCATTTTATCGGTACATAAATCCAATAAAATCCATTGGCATCAGGAAACACGCTCTCTCTGAGCCTAAATTTTTCGTCCGTTCTCGGATGCAGGTCTACCAGCAAATAGTTAAAATTCCCTTGCGTGCTCTTTTTGTAAGCATCCATAAACGATGCTGCTTTGTTTCCGTATAGCTGCCTTGCGAAACACTGAATTTGTCCCACATCGCGGTTGTTTTTAAACAATATTACATACTGCGCATTCAGACTTATGTCTCGCATCACTTTATTTCGGGGGAATAGATTTTGCAAAATCAAGATCACGCTGACTCTAGAATGATGCGCTGTAATAGTGAATAATTCGGCAATTTTTTCGTTTAAGTCATTCATTAAATCATCAATTATAACTAGGCTTCCGCTTTCGAATTTTTCGGGTAGTCCTTGAACAAATTTAATTCCTTTTTCTTCCAAAAACCATTGCTGAAACACTTTATAGCACCATATAATGTTTTTGAATTCGTAATCGTAAACTTTCTGTGCAATCATTCGTCGCACTAGCGAGGTTTTCCCTGACTGCGATGCTCCCACACATAGTAGACAGGAGGGATGTTTCAGTTTGAACATTGTTCACAAACTTTTTGAAATTCCTTCTCAGACAGTTGGACTCCTAAAAAACTTGCTGTTAGATGCGTTGAATTTGCATTAAAGAAATGTCTAATGTCATGAACTCTGCCTTCGTCTTTCGTACATTCATGATAAAATAATTTCCTCCCTATATGTCTTGAAATGAAACATGAGCTATTTTTTATGTTAATTTCATTTTCTATTACATCAATATGGTTTGATATTATAACAATTAATTCTACAGCCACTAGTGTTATTAAAACAAGCAAGCTCAAATTTTTTCCGTCCATTTCATACGTACACTGAAAGATTAAATGAAGATTTCGATCGATAAATTACTTTATATTCTTTTTTTGTCTTCAAACATCACCATATTATTCGATAAATGTTCTTGAGAATCTTTCGGCCTTGAAAACAAAAATGTTTCATTTTCAGAGCGAAAAATATTTGCACAGGTTTTTATATACCTGCTCGTAAACAAACACCTTTTTCTCTGGATTTGTATCGATAATATGTTTTGCAAAAGATATCAAAATCCCTACTTTAGCAAGAGTGATTCCATTTCTGAAGAGATATTGATCAACTTCCCAGAAAAGCTGTTCACTAATAGTGTGTTTTGACACGCTCTCAGAGAGCTTATACAATTTCGCCCCACAGGTTTGATAAACGTCTTCCATTTTAAACGAAACACATTAAAACTCTGCTTTTATACATTTCGAAAAATAAATAAATAAATAAAACCGTTTTTCCCACATTTTCTATATATTTTATTAAATAAATAAAATCGTTTTATTTCCAAATGTTCTATATATTTTGCGCAAGGATCGAACTCTCAACCACGAAAAAAGAATCGATGACATAAATTCTCTAACGCTTTATTCAAATTAGAGTTTTTATAACTCTTATTGAACATTTTTTCTTAACACTGACCTCGCATTTTTGTTCCGCCCAACTCACTCTGTCACGACTTTGTTCTCAATGGCCCAAGAACCGATCATGGCTATTATAATTCAATAACCTTGAGTTCTCGTATATATCCCGCGGTTCTTCAATCAACTTCTCGTTGCACAGGATGATTCAACCTGTTTCGAAAAATGGGTAAGTGCTTCTTCTTTTGTAATCACTCATAGAAATTTTTCAACACAAATCAAAACCTTAAAGTAGTAAGTTTTATTTAGCTTTTTTGAAATTCAGATATCAACTCGTATCCAACTGCTCCTTTTTAGTAAGTTGTTAGAAACGAATTCGTGTTTATCCTGCTCTCCATCAGTCCTTGTCTCGGAGAACACGCTTCGTTTTATCCAGCGCCCATCATTCACCACTACTTGCACCCCTGTAATGTTGAAATCGAATGCCTATTTTGCAAGCGGAATAAGAAAGTGAAGCTGGAACCGTCAACGTGCACTTATATGTAAAATGACATAGTTAGTTATTTGACTCCATTGGTGACATTTATCTCGACAATGAACAGAACAGGTGCAAGGCCACCAAAAGAACATAGGTTAAATATCTTCCACCATCTGAAGTTTAAAATTATGTCGTTAAAGGAACCATGAATATAAAATGATGCAAGATTCAATTGAAATCATATTCCCGGCGGACAACCTGGTAGCTGAAGGCGACTAGTATTTATAATAGCAAATTTGAACACGTGAATTAAATCTAGAACAAATGTTTACAAAAAGAATATCAAGTTCTTACTATACAGGCCCTATTAGTACAAAGTTATTGTACACTATTGAACAATATTTGCAATATTGTATAATAGTGTCCAATTTATAAAATCGAATAATGTTGTACAATAACGTAAAATATCATATAGGGTAGACCGGGGCTAGTTGGGCCGTTTTTTCTTCTAAGAATTTTTTAAAAATTACAATTCAACATTTTAAATTTTTTTTAATGCAAACACTATCAGTGTACCTTCAGGAAGAATTCACCATAATAACATTAGAAAATATTAACTATTAGTATTAATTTAAAAGCTGAAACTGATACCAAGTCGCGTGGCCCAACCTGCCCCGACTACGGGGTAAGTTGGGCCACATCACGGGGTAAGTTGGGTCACATCACTTATTTAATATTCTGGTAAGGTAGAATTGAAGAAACGTTAAAAAAAATTATCACATTTTACTTTTCATTTCCTGCGAACGATAACACAAGATATCCTAAAGGACAATCTCTTTCATGCACCATTCCTTGATGAAGCCATAAAATTACGTGAAGCAAAAAAACCCAAGAGATTGAAACTACAAAATTAATAAGTTTTATGTTGAAAACAGAATTAAATGACTTCATCGTCACAATTTTCATCATTTCATCATTACTTCTAAAACAGCAGCTTTCATTGTTTCAGAAGAAGCATTCCCTCTATCCGATTTTCTAACATAATGGCGAACCATCTTAGCAGGTAACCCTACAAGAGAAACAAAGTAGCATGATGTGATTATCGCAAAAAAATTCTTCTATATTATTATATTTAAGGCAGATAAATAATAATATTATTATTATAATAACATAAATTATAATATTAATTTAAAGAATAATATAAATAATATTAATTCAAAAAATAATATAAATAATAATATAAATAATAATATTAATTTAAATAATACAGTTAGGTTATAGATACAAATCTGGTGCATTTTTCTCAACAAGAGCTGAGATAAAATTTTTAAATTCATCGTAAAATAATCACAGCGCATTCTGTTTTGCACTTTTTTAATGGAGATTGAATCAGCTTAGATTTTCTTAACAATTATCTTGCATTTTAAATTTGGTCATATCCCATAAATTCAGATATATTTATATATCGCAGATAATGAAAAACAGTGTAGCAGCGTCATTTGATTTTACAGCAACATTGAATCATTATAGTTATTCATAATGAGCATGCCATATATTAATTCGGCGTAATCCCATTTCAAAATTAAAAGAACATTTTAAAATCTTTATAAAATATTACTAAAACTGAACTTTAAATTCTATATGCATTTCAATTTAAAATATTTTAGCGTAATTATTGTCTTTTAATATCAATGAGATATTTGATATGATTTCAATTTGCAAATTTCGATCATCATCAATACTTTCTTCCTTTGAATATAGAAGAAATTAAAAAAGAATAATTATACATGAAATTGAGAGAACGGTTACATAAATGAATTGATTTCGAGACTTCATTCGTTAGAATTAAGCTTTGGAGATACTACGTGGCACGTTCGCTCGCCATTTCCACAGGATCAACATTCTACGGGGCAAATTGGGCAGCCGGCCGAACGTGCCCCAAGCGAAGTGGCCCAACTTACCCCATGTCGCCATTTTTGTTTCCGATGGGTGTATGAATTTACTTTGAAAGTATTTAATTAAATAAGCATGCCCTACAGTAACTATGAACAGTTATCTTTCAGAATATAATTTGTAAAAATGGAAATTGTAATATAAAAACATAGAAAAAGAAGATTATTTATAAGGAAGGAAAGTTACTCACCTTGGGAAAAATTTGAAAATTCCAGCTAGTTCGTTAGTAGACGCTGCTATTGCAATGAATTTTACGAGAAAGAAGGGAGGGGGGATGACACATACTTGGCTGGAGTAACAGCGCTATCTATCGGAAAATATTTAAAATAATCCGACTGACCCAACGTGCCCCTATGCCCAACTAGCCCCGGTCTACCCTAATATCGAATAATATTGAACAATATCATATTATATTTTATTGTATCGAATAATATTGCTTAATATCATGCAACATGTTGCACTACCCGGGAGGTGTTGAAATACTGCGGCGACAAACTGAGACGATTGTTAGGCAGTAACATTAGGTTGAAAAAAGTAAAAACTGAATCGAAACGTTGGGTCAGAATTGACATTTAATTGATGAAAAACTAAGAAATACGTACGCAAGAAGTCGCTTGCAAACTTCAAGGGTAGTCCAGGCATACAGAAACAACTCATATTTGTAGCTAACCGCCTTCGGCGACCAGCTTGATCGCCGGAAATAAAATTTCAACTGAATCTCTTATGCATAACTTTATATTCATGATTCCCTTAACAAAGTAGCTTTGAACTTCAAAATGCTATAGACATTTAACCCGCGTTCTTCTCGTAGCCTTGCACTTGTTCTGTCCCTTGTCTACATTAACGTATATCAAAAATGAGTATCAGACGTGTAGCTGAACATAAATAATTAAAGGAGAAAAAAATAGCATTTTTTATTTTCAAGAAATTTGTGATTTCGCATCGAAACCAATGAGCGGTAACGGTCTATTTTTCTTCCTAATAAGTTATCATCGAAATGAAATTTAAATTATGTATTTAATTAATAATTATACGTGAGTATTCAGGATATTCAAATTTATAAAATTAAATAATACTTTCGAAGATTCAATTTTAAAAAATATCAATTTGTGCTAGAAACTTTATCATTTTGTTTCTCTTAGAAATCAAAAGCTATTCAGCTCTTGCAATACCGATATCATTGTGAATACTAACGTTATTGAATTATAATTTTTATATAAGTTGGCCTATACATCTGGCTCTTAAATTATGAAAGAAAAATTACGCAACGTTTCATCCATGCGCAGTAAAAAAATGTTTAATGTGTGGTTTCACTGCGAAATCTGTGAACACGAAAGGTCTAGAAACTATTTGAAATTTAATTTCATCCTCAATAATTTCGGAGCATATTATTCCACAAACACCTTTTGTGCGTTACTTTAAAAGCCGCAAAAATATTTTTTCAGAGATATCAGATTTATTGACGTGTATTTTTTATTTAATTTTTAATAATCAATTAATTTGTAAAACACAATTTTGTAACAATGTTTTTAATCTAAGTAACGAAGGCAGCAAAGTAGCAAGATTATAAATTATCATTGGGGAAATTTTAATAGTTCTTGTGAACTAATTGAAAATAAATATTTAATTTTTTAGTTTATTATTAACTAATGTTTTAGTATATTTCAAAGCATCGGAGGTTTCCGTAACATGATTATGGTTTGAGGCTGTCTTTGTATCTGTAAATTACTTGAGTTAAAATTCGTTAAGTCTAGACAGTGTCTAGACTTAGACTTAGCGGACCGAAAATGTCGAAGTATCTTAGATCTTTTTGCGGTAGTGCGGAACAGTTGCCAATTCCCATCATTAAAAAGTGTGCAAAATATTATAACTTTGAATTGATATTTTCTGTCACCTCAATGGGCAGAAACTTGAGAAAATTGGAATAAAAATGGTTTAAATTCGAAAATTAATGAAAATTACAAATATTTTTTATCATTTTGAAGTTGTTGTCAAAAGTTACTATTTATTAGCAACAACACTTTAACAAATTTTAAAATTATAGGTATTAACCTATAATCTTCTGCCGCAACAGCGTTGAATTTCGAAAATTAAAGGCGAATTTTGAAATAAATACACGTTTTACTTACCTCATTATAATGCGAATAGAAACTTGATTCAACCTTTGAATCATACAAAATTACAAAACACTACTTTTTGTAATCTTTCTTGGACTCAAATTGTGACATGTGTTTTCTGGATTCTAGTATATCTCTGGTAAATCCATCCCTGTTCTGCGGTCCAACTCTTTTTCTGGAGGCTTCAGTGACGAGTTTCACAATTCGCTCGACTGCTTGCCTGTGTGAAGAAAATTTAATAAAGTCCCAGGTGTCCATTGGCACATCGTCCTGTATCATCTTCAGAAGTTCATGACAACTGATCTGTCTGAGAACTGTGGGCGGTGTGACATAACAAGCTTGCCAGTCAATGAGATCTACGTAGTCTGGTGCACCAAAACCAACAGCAGGAATAACGAATCTACGAACTCAATTCCCACCTGGGCCAATTTCCCTTGTCTTGACAATTCGCCGAGCTGCAAGAGTTCTAATATGGCATCTCTCATCAGTTAACATAGTCAAAAGCATGTTTTCTGGAGCCAGAGAGTAAGCGTTGCATGAAACAACTGGTTCAATTATATCACTATACTTCTTAGGCAAGTATCGAGATGAGCTGATGAAATGCCACAAGTGTCTAGCACCATCCTTTATGGAATGATGAACCTTAATTCGGAACCATGAGGGTGCGTAAACTCTTAGACAGAATACAACCAAAGTTATCAACTCATTTGATTAGTCTGATGTTGATATATAAATCCTCAGTATTCGATTTGCAGTTGTTAACCAGCGGGCCAAATTCAACGTGTCCGGTTGACGCTTCGCTAGATCTGAAGAACAAACGCCAGAACTAATGTGTAATAAGTATTTCTGATCACAACTTAGGTTGGTGGACCATTAAAAGCAACAAGTGGCAGCTTCCCGTATCCTTTCAGGTTTCGTCCAATGTCTCCGGTGCAAGACGAGGGACCAGAAGACTTGCCGTCTATGTACTCAAATAACTTTCCTAATGGCAACTCGTTGAAATGAAATAAGCCGATAATCCATTGGATTGGTCTCTGAAGTTTCAATTCAAGCCTGCGATTTACACCATTAAACACTCCAGTGTTCACGACTGTGCCGTAACATCCCAGAATAATAGGATTGCTAAAATTATCCAATAACGCAGTGGTTACGTATTCATAAACACTGTTGGATGTATCAAGACTAGATCTACTTTGAGGTGTAATGTGCCCAAGTACGTGGGACCAGGCTCTGATACAATAGAGTAATGCTCTTCTACAATTGTATTTCGGTTGTTAAAGTTTGGTCATGTCGTTCAACAAAGTATTAGCCCGATAGAGTGGAACGATTTTCATTTGATTTTGACACCAACTCTTTCTTAATTCTAGATTTTTCCCTCGATATTTTATCTGGTCTTAGTCCAGGCTGGTGTCTTTTTCCAATATTAAACTTAAATCTTTATAATACTCAATGCAATGGCAGCCTTGGCCGTGTAATTTATATGTTTGAAATGTTGGATAAAGTTTCTGTTCCCATCAATAATAAGGTAAGTTAAACGTGAATTTATTTAAAAATTCGCCTTCAATTTCCAATATTAAGTGTCGTTGAGGCGGCAGAAGATATTAACCTATAATTCTAACATTTTGCAAAGGTGTTGTTGTTAAAAAATAATAACTTTTGCCAATTACTGCAAACTGATAAAAAATTTATGATTTTTTTATTACTTTTTTAATTTAAACCATTTTTAGTCCAATTTTCACAAATTTCTGCCCATTGAGGTGACAGAAGATATCAATTCAAAGTTATAAGATTTTGCACACTTTTTAATGATGGGACTTTGCAACTGTTCCGCACTACCGCGTAAAGATCTAAGATACTTCGACATTTTCGGTCCGCTAAGTCTAAGTCTAGACACTGTCTAGACTTAACGAATTTTAACTCACGTAATTTACAGATAGAAAACCAGCAAATTTTCTGAACTACCACAAAAAGATCTGAGATAGGGTAAATCGGGGCTAGTTGGCCATAGGGGCACGTTGGCCAGTCGCGATATTTGTAATACTTTTCGGTATTTAACGTGGCCATTCCAGACAAGTGTGTATTTTCCCGCCTACCTTCTTGAACATCAGCGTCATTGAAGGAGTAGCGTTCATTAAAGAACCAGCCAGAATTTTCTAATTTTTGCTAATCTGAGTTAATTTCCTCACTTATAAATAATGTTTTTTTCCTTGCTTATAAATTACAATTTCCATTTTTACAAACAATATTCAGAAAGATAATTCTTCATTGTTACTTTAGGGCTTGTTCGCTTATCGAAATGCTTTCAGAATAAATCCCTATACTCATGAGAAACAAAAATGGGGATATGGGGCTAGTTGGGACATTTCGCATGGGGCACGTTGGACCACGCTGCTACACAGTGTTTATTAGGATGTGCCTTATAGAAATATCTCTGAATATGTGGGATGGAATTGCGCCAGAATTATTATGCCAGAAACTTGTTATGAAAAACCATGCGGACCCAAATTTGATTATAATTAGACAATACGATTTGACGGTGACCATAAAAGTTGTATCTCATATTCAATTGAATAGAAATGCATAAAATTTGTATATAATATGCATAATGGGGAAAATAACACAACTATGCTACTTAAATTAATAAAGTATAATAATATAGAACAATGTTTTGTGACAATCGCTTCATGTTTGTAGTGGCTCAACTTATCCCGCATTCAGTTAGGCCAAGGGGGTGTCAGTTGGAGGTTAAAATTAATACTGATAGTTAATACACTCACTTCCAAAAGTTAAGCACGGAGAGGAAAATGTTAATTTCTGTATGCCAATCTGAATTAAAGAATCTGAAATTTGCTGCAAAGGTAGAAGGAAGTATGCAAATATGTTAGGTAACAGCCAATCACGGTTTCTCATCGAGAAATATGCAAGACAGGTATTCGTATAAGAAGCCGACATTGTGAAGGGTTACAGGAGTTGCATGTAAGTGCTGATGATGAAAGGTGTTTAGAACATTCGTACGATTTGCTTTCAAGCTAGACGTGTTTCTATGGCTTCCAGAAGACGAATGGAAGATTATGAGCGCTGGCGGGTTGTCGGATGCATTGAAGCAGGGCAGTCTATCATAGATGTTGCTGTTTTCTTCGGCGTTCATCATTCCGTCATTTCACGATTATGGAAACAATTCCAAACCAGCCAAACAGTTGTCCGAAGACCTGTAGCCGGTCATCCAAGGGTACGACCCCCGCGGAAGATCGATATATTGCTGTTGTAGCCAAGCGGAATCGAAGATCGACCTCCACACGTGTGGCATCTATGGTTGCAGCGGCCATTGGTAAGACGATATCTGCCACTACTGTTCGTCGAAGGTTACACATGAATGGTCTCTACGCCCGAGTACCACGAGTTTGTGTTCCTTTATCCGTCCAATCCAGACGGGCACGATTAAAGTGGTGCCGCCAGCATGTGAATTGGACTGTGTCTGATTGGGACAACGTTACGTTCACAGATGAGTCCAGATTTTCCCTACAACCCGATGATAAGCGTGTAAGGGTCTGGAGGGAACAAGGCACACGCAATCGGCCCGAACAGTAGTGACACGCAATCGGCCGAGAACATCACCGATCATCACGCATTCCGAGGTGGAAGCATCATGGTCTGGGCAGGGATTTCATTGGGATAACGCACCGAGCTGCACATCTACAGGCGAGAGGTTCTGTGACGGCTGTACGGTATCGAGATGAAGTCCTAGACCCCACTGTGAAACTGTACGCTGCAGCAGTTGGTCATTCTTTCGTTTTAATGGACGATAATGCCCGTCCCCATAGAGCTGCCATCGTTGACGACTTTCTGGAGAGTGAGGGGATTGCGCGTATGGAGTGGTCGGCTTACTCGTCGGACCTTAATCGAATTGAAAATCTTTGGGATGCCCTCGGCCGTTCTGTATGTAGACGTTTCCCACCTCCAGCCACTCTCAGAGATTTAGAAACTGCCCTACAGGAGGAATGGCGATTTCTGGACTCTGCGGTGGTTGATCACCTCGTAACAAGCATGATCACACGCTGTACTCTTTATATAAAAGTGAGGAGTTCTCACATACCCTATTAATGTCGGTTTTGTGTTTTTTGTCTTGCATTTAAACATAATTTTGTTAATGACGCAAATTTGACGTCATGTTATAATTAATGAAAATTCAATATTTTTTTATTTCTGTATGTAATTCTTTGTTCTGTTTCATGAATAAACATAGAGCTACTTACTTGCAGAAATGCGTATCAATCAAAGCAGTACCTGTCCATTTTTTCGCATTTTACCGCTCCGTGCTTAACTTTTGGAAGTGAGTGTATATTCAAATATTACTACGGCGAATTATTTCAGACGGCTCACTAATAATGTCAGCTTCAAATTTTTTAAAAATTTTGAATTTCTTAGAAGAAAAACAGCCCAACTACCCCGGTATACCCTGCTTCGATTTTTTCGGCCCCGCCCTCCTAAACAGCAATGATTGGTGCATTCAAACCAGACGAATTAAGCTTAAAACATTATCATGCTACGGATTTCGAATTAGATGTTTGAATCTCTTTCTTTTTTGCAAAATTACAAGTAAAATAAATGTGGCTTGTGAAATTTTTCTTCAATTTTATTTTAGATTTTCTTCTTTGCATATACTTTTACACCTGTAACACTGAAACTGTTACATAGCCACAGTAATCTTCAGGAGCGGATCTTGGCACACAGTTGTTATTAATATCAAATCTCCGTGGTCACCACAGTAGGAGGCGTGTTGTAATGTTTGCACATTATTTTGTAACCTACGGTATTTAGGATGAGTGAACTCGGGATAAATCCTTAAGAGGAGTTGGAACCCTAAGTCTATTAACCCTAACCCTGTTAATTCTATGTACCTTTTCTCAAAATCTGTTATATCATGCCTTAACGTATTCTATATTAATCTATCTATATTATTAATTATATTAACGTATTATTATATTAACGTATCTATATTAACGTATTATATAACGTATAATTCTATTCTATTCTATAACGTATAATTCTATTCTATTCTATAACGCTATTCGTATTCTATAACGTATTCTATATTAACGTAATTATATTAAAATAACGTTAGTTATTAATTATATAACGTAATTATATTAACGTATTATTATATTAACGTATCTATATTAACGTATTCTATAACGTATAATTCTATTCTATTCTATAACGCTATTCGTATTCTATAACGTATGTATTATATTAACGTATCTATATTAAAGTATTCTATATTAACGTAATTATATTAAAATAACGTTAGTTATTAATTATATTACGTAATTATATTACGTAATTATATTAACGTATTATTATATTAACGTATCTATTTAACGTATTCTATATTAACGTATAACGCAATTATATTAACGTATCTATATTAACGTATTCTATAACGTATAATTATATTCTATTCTATTCTATAACGCTATTCGTATTCTATAACGTATGTATTATATTAACGTATCTATATTAACGTATCTGTATTAACGTAGTTTTATATTAACGTATCTATATTAATCTGTTATAGATTCATGTTTGAAATTTTTTAAAGAAGTAAAGTACACCTTTCTCATTATATTGAAGTGATTTGTTTCTACAAAAGTGATTGTTTTCTACAAATTTTTTGTGTCAAAACAAAAAATGTTAAATTGGCCACTTCGATGTACATTTTCTCAAAATCTGCTATACATACATGTTTGAATTTTTTATAGAAGTAAAGTATACCTTTATCATTATACTGAAATGAGCTTCTGGTTAATTTTTTATGAATTTGCTAAATATTTAATTAGACATAGTGAAATTTTACCCTATTTTGACACAAAAAAATTGTAAAAAATAAAATTTTGAGTTTTTTTTTTTTAAAAGCTAATTTCAGTATAACAAAGGTGTACTTTACTTGTATAAAAAATATAAAACATGTATATTAAGCGTTAAAATCATTAGAGCTATCTTGTAAAAATGAACTTTTGTTAATTAAAAATTAACACTAAACAGAGACTAACAAACAATAACGAACACTAATAAAATCGTAGCAAATGACAACATTTTTAGAAAACTCTAGAAGAAGAAGAAGTTGTAGTATTCACAAATAAGTTGTAGAGCTGTATAACAGGAACAAAAATCATCAAGCTCGCAAAAAAATTAATAATTACATTGGTCTACAAAAATTCTTTTTTCGTGCAACAGAAATTAAATTACAATTTACAACTAATTCCGAAGCGTAGAATTCAAAAATAATTGCGAGAAAGCTGTAACACATACAGTTTTTTGTTTTGATGTTCTATCAGTACTGGAAGAAACAGAGAAATGCCCTTAAAAGACATGCTTTATTATTATCAGTCTCATTAAATTTCTGTGGAATATTGTTCTAATTGAGATTACAAACATATTAGAATAAGTAAAACATTAAATAATCACTAAATACAATTACATATTATTACTTTTTTTCTTATATGGTATCAAATCTTCTCTTTTAAAGACCCATCAGTAAATGATGGCTCTCAGCGACCTTTATATCAGGTTTCCATAGTATTATTGTCTTGATGGAATCTTTCGCCTAGTTCGTCGCTAACCACAAAAGAGTTTTCGGAAAGAAATCCAAATACGAATGTAAGAAGTCTATTTTGAGTGACATTCGGTACAAACCCGTAATGCAAAATATACTCATCGTGTTGAACCAGAAAAAGATTCTTCTTCCTCTACTTTACATTAAATTAGGATTGATTAAAAATTTTGTGAAGGTCATTGATAAAGAAAGTGGAGTATTTAAACATTTCAGAAAACTTTTCCCCCAATTAAATGAAGCCAAACTTAAAGAGGGTATTTTTGTCAGACATTAAATTAGAAAGCTGATTTGCGGCCCTGATTTTGAAAGTAAGCTTAATCAAAAGGGGAATTAACTTCTTAAGAATAGTTATTGAATGTCGTAAAGGGATTTTTAGGAAACAAAGAAGATGAAAATTATGTAATCCTATTAGAAGAGCTTCATAAGTCCTGTCAAGTCCAGACTGAAAAGACTTTTTTCTTGACTATTCATTTTTACCTTCTCGTATACGAAGTATACAAAGAGAAAGAATTGTAATCGTCAAAAAATTCGAACTCGAGATTTTGAGGAATCCCCACGTTTTAGACCTCCCTGAGTCCGAAAAACACAATTTTGGAATCATGTCTGTCTGTCTGTCAGTAAACACGATAACTCGAAAACTATAAGAGCTACGGGGATGAAATTTGGTATGTGATCTTCGCACACAATTTATAGATTTCTATCAAATTTTGGACAAAATCCGTGTACGGAAAGTCGGTCCGTCTGTCTGTCTGCGTTCATGTGAATATTATAACTCAAAAGCTGGAACAGGTAGACGGATAAAATTTGGCACACGGTTTTATCATCATGAATGTAGGTCCGTATCAAAGTTTGGACCAAATCCGTCGAAGCGTTGACTGTCTGTCGGACTATATAATCGCATACTTCTAAAAATTATATATCCTAAACCCTTTGGCTTAGATAAATACAAATTAGTATGCCGGTTGCTAACATTAATTATAGATCTGTGCCCAAATTTTTTTCATCGGTTGAAAAAAAGGCGTTCACAAATTTTGTTTCATCGTTTAAAAAAAAGGCGTTCAAATTGCATATTTAATTTTTTTTACTTGCGTACTGGAAGTAACTTTGCGCATGCGCAAACTATTCAACTATAGCCAACGAGGTCATTTTCTCCTGTTTTATTTTCGCTTGCGCACGCCCTCGCATTAGCGGAGTTTGCTAGAGTGTGATAGAAAATAAATATTGCTAAGTTTTAATACATACGCATCTCTTTGAATTTGATTCTTCATCTAAATATTTTACAATGGCTATAATCTACAATGAAACTCCTTCTGATATTCATTGCATTCTGGGTCACAGTAGGTTCGAATTCTTCATGCACGCAGGGGGAGGGGATGACAAATTTTTGAGAAGTATATGAGAAAGTTTAGGGGAGGCCACTCCTAAACTCTCCCGCTGGTTTACAAAATACTGTTCTGTTGCTTTGCTATGCCAAAAACATAAAAAAACAACAATACTATGTGAAACCATCCTTAAGACTTATTAATATAGCTATGACCTTTAAATCCTCACAAATCTGCCACTGGAACTGTTAATACCTAATTGTACTTGGAATAGCGTCCATGTTAGAATACGTTTCATTCATAGAAGCTTCATAAGCAAGTGGTATAGATATTTTCTTATTTCTATTGTGGAGTCATATAGTTTTTAAGCAAGATTTAGTTGAAACTTAAAAAGGTGGCATTCTGAAGGTTGAAGCTTGATTTGTGGTCCCTTCATTAATCCATCTGTATCATAACAGACACATGAAAAACCTTCCATTCTGTGAAACGCTGAGTATACCACATTTCTTCTTCGAAAATATGTCATGCCCCCATGCCAACAAATTCCACTCTTGTAAGCCGAGAAGTTTCGCCCGTTGTTCTGTTCCCAGTCCATGCACCAAAACATTAAGTTCGTTTTGACGAATAAAATGGGAAATAACTTCAGGTCTCTTGTCTAAAAGTAGGTCCACAAGTCTTTTCAGATACATGTTGTTGTTGTTGATGATGATGATCCCCGAAAATCAGCAGAGCTATATCAGGTCCATGAGCCTGTGTATCCTGAAGAAATCCAAAGTCAATAGAGGATTAGAAATAAGATCCTGTTTGGAAAGCCCCGGGCATGCAAGAATATGATCAGGTGTGGCCTGTTCTGCAGTACATTTTGGGCAGATCTCAAAACACTTAGAATTATCAGATGAAGTCAAACTTCTGATATGCCCACTAAGAAAGCGAGTAAGAGTTGTTTGGTCACGTCTGCTACAGTCAATTGATTGACAGCCACCTGGTCGGGAACCCTGATACCAGTGATGCACCTGTGGAATGAGCCAGATAGTTTTATTCCTGCCTTTAGCTCTAGAGAACAGCTGCTAGTAGGTGAGAGGTGCAGAAGGCACTGAAACATCATCAGCACCTGCTTTAGCAAGTGCATCTGCAATCTCGTTATGTTGGATGTTGGCATGAGAAGGAATCCACTGCAGGTGAATCCGGTAAGACACTGAGAGACTTTTAAGTTTGTTAAGGATATTCAATCCTGTATTATCTCTTACTCTATGCCAATTGGCCAAATGTTGGATAGAACTTCTGCTATCTGTTAGTATCCAAATTTCATCACTGTAAGAGAAGGATGAGAGTGAGTCAAGGCCTTCATCTATGGCTATTAGTTCATTGCGAAAGACAGAGCAGAAATCGGGAATACAGGAATCATCGAGGAACCGGAAACCAAATGTTGGATAGAACTTCTGCTATCTGTTAGTATCCAAATTTCATCACTGTAAGAGAAGGATGAGAGTGAGTCAAGGCCTTCATCTATGGCTATTAGTTCACTGCGAAAGACAGAGCAGAAATAGAGAATACTGGAATCATCGGGGAACGGGAATCAAACCGGGAAAATCCGGAACCGGAAAATCAGATACATCTATATTTTCATCGGATATGTCTTGAATTTTATTCGTTTCTATGTCATGTTATTATCTTTCTAATTCAATGGCGGAGTTACTATCGGTATACCATCACCATGAAGAACAGGTCAGAGTGCAGATGGAATTTCGGATATTCAATTTTCTGTGTTTTTTCTTTTAATATCCTTCTGTGTTCGTAAGACAGAAGTAGCAAACGTCAAAATGATTTGAAGGTTCCTGCCGCACCACAAGGACAGCAAATGGCATAAGGTTTCTTTTGCCTTCCATCCACTAAAAAATCGCCACATTGACACTTACGCTACGCAACACACATGCGGAGCCCAACTTTTATCTCGATCGCCACCTTTCGAACCAAAATACAGGATAGATTCTTTTTTTCACTTCTTGTGTTAAATGTCTGCCTTGATATTTTAATTTTAACCCTCTACCAAACAGTAGAAATCTTATAGGAATGAGGTTTGCAAAATCTACCCTGAAAACTTACCATTTTCAACATAAATGGTAACTATAAACACACAACCACAATAAAACCAAAAAATGCCTCTTTGCTGTAATACCAGAAAAAACCGGATAAGATAGGGGTGCCAACAGACTGAGTCTCTATCAAGAAGGGTTACCAGGAGACAGGATTATCATGCATTACATTGAGAAAAAGATAAGAAAATTAGTGGATGGTGCCATTTTCTGATACCTTAACACAAAAAGGTTACGTGGTCGGGCTTTTTTAATTGCAGATAGTTAAATAACTATCGGAATCAATAAAAAATAACAAAAGCTTTGCTACATACAATGTAGAACAATATAATCATTGCGCAATGGATAGTGAAATGAAAACTTGCATAATATTATCATCCAACATAAATGATTATGCTGTTGTGTCTTGGCTTATGTGCTACCAAATAAATGCAAAGCTTAGGTTGAGCTAAGTATTTTTATTTTACACAGCTATAATTTAAAGAACGATTCTTGCATAGAAATCTCGACTAACTATTTGTATACAGAGTTCGTTCATCACAGTTCTAGGACGTTAAAGTTCGATGGAGTCGTAGTTCGACAAGAGATGTAAATCAATATAGGTCGGATAGCTTCCTCCTATCAGCGTGGTAGCTTAAGCACGAGACTACAAGGAGTGCTCGCAATTCGATGAGCCGAGATTTCGGAATATTGCCAATTTCTCAGTGTTCGTTGTCCCAGTCCGAATTAATTCGGGCTTTAAATCCGAGCTGATCACACAGCTCTTTCTGCGCTCCGGAGTCTGAAACCACGTTCGAGACTCCTAAATCGGTTCCTTTCCGCTCTCCTCGTTTCCAAATCAAAATTCCGTTTTTATCCCCTACCCCAAGGGGTGGAGCTCCGCCTTCCTTTCACTCCACTGGACAATCGTCTTCCTGGTCGGCCAACGACTAAACTTCCATATTCCCAATGGTCAACTCCGACTGTGGGAAGGTTCTTTAGTTTCCCCACCACAGGAGCTAAACAGGTGTGACATGAAAGAGTACCGCTAATCTCCTCATAGCCGACCCCAATTCGCTCTCTGACAGATATTTATTTCTGTGCATTGAGGTCGCTTTCTGCTTGCAGATATTATCCTCGGGAACGTCTCCTTAATGACCACCAGGTCTGCGGCTGGAATCAAAGGTACTCGACTCTTTTCTCGTGGGAACTCTCGGGTGGAAAAAACATCAGAACCTGCAAGTTAAAAATAGTTTTTGAAAAGAAATGTCTTCTTTTTTTGCAAATTCATCGTAAAATGAAGGAAATCGTGTATAAATGGCAAAAGCTACCCTTCAGATCATGGATTTTGTCCACTGTTTAATGAAGAACTTCAATTTTAGTACATAGGCAAAATACCGAATTTATTCATTTAGCTAATTTTATTTTTTAATTATCTCCTTAGCGTACAGAAATACATATAAGCAAATATATTATCAGAATGTCTTTTTTATTGAGAATCCGGAAACAAGTCGAAAGATTTCAAAAGGTCGAGTTCGAATTTTTTGACGATCACGATACTTTTCTTTATATATTTCGGTTACAAGAAAATATGTTGGGAACTTTTGTTTGAAAATAAGATTGAAGCAAATAAAACATCATTACTAAATGTTTGCAACCGGCCATCAGTATTTACTTTAGTTAAAAGCATCTCATTAATATCGCTGTCTTTGTTCTTCTGTGGAACAAAGGAAAATGACTTCGATAGCAATTTGAAAGATGGAAACATGTCAAGGGTATTGTTAACCACTGAAAAAACTAAAGGTTTCTTAATGAGTTTGCGGAGAAGGAAAAAATAACATGCGTAATAAGCTTCTTTAAATGAAAAATGCATGTTCATTTTTGTATCTGAAAATAATGAAAGGAAAAAACATTGAAAATCCCGAAAGGAAAATACATTTAAATCAAGAAGCTTCGAAAAATGTTTTAAAGTCACACATAATGGAAAAATACAATCAATCTTTTATTTTTAATCGTGTTTGAAAAGTTACATTGTGAATATTCAATACTTTATGAGTACAAAAAAGCAAGCAAATTTGGCAATTCAGTAATTATTTCCTCTACATAACACTACTTGGTTATGTCTTTCTTTTACTTTGGACTTAAGTGAAAATGTATCTGTCGAACTTTGCTTTTTTGTATAAATCAAATTTTGTATCAAAATACGTTTAAATTCTTTTTATGAAAAATTGAATGCACAGCCTAAAATATATGTAAGTTGGTAATGTATTTAAAGCATATATAGATGCGGTAATATACAAAACGGAACGTCGTTTCTTACCCCCCGTACCCGTGACCAAACCGTTCACTGAACGGTTTGATGGGCAAGACACGGGAATTTTATTTCAGAAAAAAGAAAAGCAAAATAAACAAAATAAAGAAATATTTACACTATATACAGCACAGGCATTTTCACTTTTACACTATTTAGTTCGTAATAGTCTTATTTTCTTTAGATGCTGTTATACTTTTCTTTTTTGGAGGGGGGATGTCCGGTAATTGAGCTTTTTAGTTCAGCTCGCTGGAAAGTTGAAGGCTAGGGAGTCCGGAACAGATCTCTGTTTTCACTTATGAATTTGACAATCCCACGAATTTTATGCCTGGAGACGAGGTTATTGGCGACTCTTTTCAGCCATTCTTGTTCGAAGTTTGGCGCTGGCTACCTCATATTCCATGACACTGTATAAATACACTCCGTGGCATTGCGGTAATATGCAGAGAAAGACACTTCAATAAAGTAAACAAACAAAGCATTTCTAAGTACACTAAACGAAGAAAAAAGAGTCTTAATATAGAAAACGCCTGATTGATATGAAAGCAATCTTAGTTCTCAAATAATATGCACTTGAATAAGCTCAGTAGACAGTTTTTAATCTGCAACTACTAAACAGGTTTATAGAAGTTGCCAACTCATAACAAATTTGGTAGATGAATCATCGAATCAGAGGTATTTTTAAAAATGTAGAGTATCTCCGAAAAATTTGATTATTAACATGAAACTTCAGACTTTTTCCCTCAAAACCTTTACACCAAAAACTAGAACGTTTTGTTAGAAATAGCACTCATTTGTTAAAGCTCTTATTCAACAGCTTTCAAATC
>BGPR01016324.1:19245-34777 GCA_013235015.1 Araneus ventricosus | reverse complement strand
TCAAATTTTTTATTTCAAAAATAAAAATGCAAACAATTAGTTTGATTTAGATTTATCATTCGCAATTTTTTGTTCTGAAATGTATTCTTTGTTTAGTGCACTAAACAAAGAATAGCAAACATTAATGAACATTAATTAATCTCAGCAAATAACATCTTTAGAAAACTCTAGAAGAAAAAGAAGATGTTGTAGTATTTACAAATCAGTTGTAGCGCAACTTAACCGGAATTGAATAGCACAGCCGGCTAGATATTGATAATCGCCACAGAGTGAAAGAAAACTCTTCTCGCCTCCACCAGCCTATCATCTTCGAGAGCAATATTTCAGTTTGAGCTCCAAACAATGCGAGGCGACATTCCCACGATGAGTTATTCCATCTGACAGAAAGGCGGGAAAAGAAAAAAAAATCCGGGATTCCTTTCCGCTCGGAGAGTCGCGAACAATCTCGCTCGAGCCAGGCACCGGGAATTCCCATCCTACACGAAGGATATTTAATGCGTGATATAGACTCGTATTACAAACTGCAACCGCTATTCTCAAATCGAGGTGTACCAACGAAATAGCCTCGAATAGGATCCCAATATATATAAAAGTACAGTAGAACCTCGGTAATCCGAAATTCAGGATAATCCGAACAACTTTTTTTACTTTCTCGTATACGAAGTACACAGAGAGAAAGTATTGTAATCGTCAAAACATTCGAACTCGAGATGCTGACGAATCTCCACGTTTTAGACCTCCCCGAGTCCGAAAAACACAATTTGGGAATTATGTCTGTCTGTGAACACGATAACTCGAAAACTATGAGAGCTACGGGGATGAAATTTGGTATGTGGTCTTTAGACATAATGTGTAGGTTTCTGTCAAATTTTTGACGAAATCCGTCCACGTGAGGTCTGTCAGTACGCGTTCATGTGAACACTATAACTCAGAAACTTAAATAGCTAGATGGATAAAATTTCGTACACAGATTTATCATCAGGAATGTGGGTCCGTATAAAATTTTGGACCAAATCCGTCAAAGGGTTTATCTGTTTGTCTGTATAATCGCATACTTTTGAACGCAATAACTTCTTTAAAAAATTACTTTGATAAATGAAATTTGGTATGCCTTCTTACTATGTGTAATTGTGGCCTTCTTACCTTAATGGTAGATTTGTGTCCATTTTTTGTGTCGATCGGTTGAAAAAAAGGCGTTCAAATTGCAAATTTCGTTTTTTTTTTATCTTACACCCAACCCTATTGGTAATCACGCCGGCTTCTAATTCCACTTCCGCGTTGGACGACCTTCGGAAATCGTGGTACGACGTTTCGATTATTTTTTTCTCCGCTGCGTTAGGGGGCTTTGTAGCTTATATTTTCTCTACATGTGTTGGGAGTATACGAGAAAGTTTAGGGGAGGCCATTCCCGCTGGTTACAATAGTATTATTTCAGCGCCAAAGCAAATGAAACCAATATTGTAATTATTCCGTTTTGACATATAAGGATAGTTAAAAATTACACTTCGTAATAATCAACTATTCAAGTGGTATAGTTATTAAAAATAGCGAGTATTTATTTGGAGAAAAAAAATTCTCTGGCCTTTTTAATCCCTAATGTTTTCTTGTGTCCGCCCTTAACATTATTCGCGTATCCCCAAATGGTCCTTCGCGTGCTCCCAGGGGTGAGCTTACCACTGGTTGGGAAACTTTTTCTCACTGGTACATCAAGAGTATTTTACCGAATTCCCCGCAGTCGGAACAGAGGTCAGCCCTAATGAGTTCGGATTCTAGGGGAACTGCTGTAAATGATATATTTGAACCAAATTTCAGTTTAAACACTATATTCAGCATAATGAAATCCTGCAATAATTAGGAAAAAACTGCCGGCTAGCCGGAAGGCGAAGGTAACTTCCGGTTATCCGGAGATATGAAGAAAAGAAAATTTCGTAACTTAATTTCATGAAGGGTGGATCTATGTGAAAGAGAATGCAACTGAGAAGAGGTCTTCAGTAGTGTTCCTTAAACATCGATAGATTATCGAAGCCATGTCGATAGTATCGGTTTTCGGAACTATCGACTGAAACAATCGATAGTATCGACTTTCTCAAAACTATCGATAATATCGATATTTTTTTCCCGGGCAATACTATCGATAGGCGCATTTTCAGTCCATAGTTTCAAAACTAGCAACTGGAACAATCGATAGCATCGATAGTTTTTAAACTATCGGCTGAAAATACGCCTATCGATAGTATCGCCGGGGAGAAAACTATCGACAGTTTGGGAAAACTATCGACTGCACTATCGATGTTTAAGGAACACTACTTTTCAGATCGTGTGGCACTTGCGTACAGATAGTTTGGCACTTGCGTACAGATTGTCTGGCACTTGCGTACAGATCGTGCGGCACTTGCGTACAGTGACAGTTGCGTACAAGTCATTAATTTATTGATCAACTAGCAGTACGCGCACGGCGTTGCCCGTGGAATCGGGACTTTAACAAAATAAAAAAAAGCCCACATACAATTACACAAATAAAAGTTTTAAAAACGAAATCAATGTAGAAATATATATATATATATATATATATATGTATTATTGAGCTTTTCTTATTCCTCTCGAGCGAGTACCGTTAATCCAAAACAATGTTAAAAAATTACAATGTGGTATTTATTACATCGCAAGCAAAGTATGAAAGGCAAAGAAATAAGTTAAGACACGCTTAAAAATAATAATCGAAGTCATCGAGTAAATAAATCATCTTCTCGCAGAACGCGAAAGTGATGACGTCACCCTGCCCCGTCAGCCAATGAAATTGCCCGCATCGTTCCGAAGAGCTGCCGTGGGAGGAGGCCGCTAGAGAAAAAATATCTTTCAACTACCAGGAAAAAATTAATTAAAAAAAAACGGGAAAAGATATTTTAACCATTCTTGTTTTAAATCAGACAGAACCGTTACAGTTATAAGCTGAAAAATTTTGAAAATGATATCTTTATTAGAACATCGGATGCAAGAGTTTTAAGAATTCGGAAAATTTTATTTTCGAAAAGTGACTATTTTTTAAAAAATTCTCAAAATTCAGTAAATTACGTTAGAAATTCAAACCTAACTTCATTAGGACGGAAATCGCGTGCTCTTTCCGATGGTCTATCTATTTTTGTCGTACAATTATTCGAAACCATTCTATTGAGAAATGAGTGCGAAAAATCAACCAAAACAACACAAAACATTAAAGAAATAAATTTCTAGATTAAAATTTAAAATTTCGGCTTCGAGGTGCATTCAGTCACCACTACGACTACCTGTGTGCCAAATTTCATGGCTGTAAGTGCGATAGATTCGTCTGGACATCGCAGACAAACACACACACACGCACACAATCATTGCCTTTTATAAGTATGGATATTGCAGCACTGCTTGTTTCTGAGTTGGGCGAACTTAAGTGGCACTTGCGTACAGTTTGCCTGACATTTACATACAGATTGTGTGGCACTAGCGTACAGATTGTGTGGCACTAGCGTACAGATTGTGTGGCACTAGCGTACAGATTGTGTGGCACTAGCGTACAGATTGTGTGGCACTTCTGTACAGATTGTGTGGCACTTGCGTACAGATTGTTTGGCACTTGCGTACAGATTGTTTGGCACTTGCGTACAGTGACAGATGCGTACAAGTCGTTAATTATTGATCAATGATAATTTAAGTGAGGATGAAGAAGTTATTCCACCTTTGTTTAAAGACGCACTAAACTCCATTGAAGAACTTCGAACTCATTTCTTGTGTCAAAAGAATAGTTGGAAAACATTCAATGAACTTGATTCGATTCTTAATTTCGTTAATTTAAGATTCGTTAAGTTGTTTTTTAAAACTAATTTCACTATAACACATTTTTTTTTTTTTTTACCGAATTCAAAATGTGCCATTGATGAATTTTAGAGCGATTTTTAAACTTTATATGCTTGCAACATACAAATTCGATGAGCTTTTAAAAGTTGAAAAAAAGACTAGTGAAAAGACATCCAGAGAACTTAATTAACAGATTCATAACACTATGCTTGATACTCACAGGCAATCATCACGCCAGACGACGGTTTTAAATATTCTCATTTAAACGCCTATCTGCACGCACATAAACCGTATAAGACATGTATAATCAGTAATCAAGATATGCCCTAAAGGTGTGATTTTTCTCACATTTATGATAAATATTTCATTCTAAAATTTAATTATTGCTATTACAATACTAATATTAACTTAAAAGAGCTTTAAAATGAATACTTTTAAATGAATTTGCATTAGTTGCATTACATTTATAATAATCAGAATTTTTTGGTAAAATTTCGATGTTACGGCTTTGCTTTTATACGTCGTTCTACGTCATTCCCTTGAAAGACGTGTAAACGATCCTTTACTGTATAAATTCCGGGTATCGTTAATTCTGGTTTAATCAATGAATAGTTTTTCTCCGGAAAATACAACAATCCTCCATCAGCTACTCCTGAACGCTAAAATATTTCGGTTTCGTTAAAATCTCAAAGCACCGAAAGGAATATTTTTGTCTTCCGTCTCTATATCAGGCTACCTAAGTCTCGCTGGTGTGGCATGGAAGTTTGGAGAGTGGATTGCTGTTCAGGTGTCGCCCTCGTCGTCTGACCACTGCTCAAAATGACGAGGTGAGTACCTAAATGCCTCCCTGTTGCTTCAAATTGTGAATTTAAACTAACTAAAGTCAAAACTAAATATTGTTACAAAAATGTAGTATCGCTCTCCTTCCTTGCTAGTCTTATGATTGGGAAGAGAGTTTTACAGGGGTATGTATGGAATGACGGCAGCGACCAGGCCTGGACCCCTGACCTAGGGACGAACTTGGCGATCATTTTGGCGACATGGGAACAAATTTGGCGACTTTGGCGACAAATCTAAGATGCCGAAAATGCCATTATTTTCTCGATATCTCTGTTAGGAGCCGAGATCCGGATTTCTCCAGAGATTTTCATGTGACGTCACGCCCTGTCAGGAACACTATAAATACACGGAAGTAGGATTGGACGGGGGAACGTCTTCGTGGAATCACTTTGGAATTTCTGGAGCCCGTGTACTCCGCACAACAATCCATCGCTGATGGCGCCGCGACAATTTAATGTTGGAACCAACAGCGCATCAGGAGTGAGAAAATGAAGCTGCACCATTGAGTGAGGCAACTCGTTGTTAGACGCTAAGGCAGGCCATTCACGGTCGGACCGTTCCACGTCATTTGGATCGCGTCGCACCAAACCGTTCCAGTTTTTAACCCATCCATTTATGTTGCGAGATATATTTGTTTATATGAATTACAAAGGGAATTCTAGAGAACTCTAGAATAGAAACTGCTGGAATGGTGGCACGACTTTCCGAGAAGTGACTAGAAACATGGTGAATATTTTGATCATCCTACAAGTGTCCAGAAAAATCGAGAGACACCACCCTCTGTCCAATCAGGGACGCGGATCACCCAGAGGGGCTGAGCTTAGAGGGAAGAAGAAGCACCCCAAAGATATAAAGGGGTGGAGATAAGGAAGAAAGCAAGGGAGATAAGAAGATATAAAAAATGAAGTGGTTTGCTTGGAGGAAACGTTAAGGGCTAATTTTTACTTTCTCGTATACGAAGTACACAAAGAGAAAGTATTGTAATCGTCAAAAAAAACTCGAACTCGAGATGTTGACGAATCTTCATATTTTAGACCTCCTTGAGTCCGAAAAACACAATTTTGGTCACAAATGAAAACACAATTCTGTCTGTGTGTCTGTGAACACGATCACTCGAAAACTATTAGAGCTACGGGGATGAAATTTGGTATATGATTTTGACACATATTTTATAGGTTTCTGTCTAATTTTGGACAAAATCCGTCTACGGGAAGTCTGTCTGTCTGTCCGCGTTCATGTGAACACTATAACTCAAAAACTTGAATAGCTAGATGGATAAAATTTGGTACACAGTTTTATCATCAGGAATGTAGGGCCGTATAAATGTTTGGGCCAAATCGGTCGGAGAGTTTGCTGTCTGACTGTCTGTATAATCGCTTGCATGTAAACGTTATAACTCTTTAATACAATGACTTAGATAATTGAAATTTGCTACGTGGCCTTTTAATCTTAATCGTAGATTCGTGTCCAATTTTTGTTTCAATCAGTTAAAAAAAAAGGCGTTAAAATTTGCATATTAAACTTTCTTACTATGACTCAAGGTCATTTTTAGTCTTGCCGAGCGCTTAGCGATACTCGTGACCTTGGCGCGCGCTGAAGGAAACTAGTGGATAGTAATAGCATTCTGGGTTACAGTAGCTTCGAATTTTCTATCCACGCGGGGGGAGGGGAAATGACACCTTTTAGGGGAGTATACGAGAAAGTTTTGGGGAGACCACTCTCGCGGGTTGTGAATGGCTTCATTGCGTCTCTGATGTGCAAGTGACGGCGGCCGCCTGGTAAATTGAAATATTTTATTGAGGAGGACAATTAAGTGCCGCGGCTTTATTAGTGCCTTTGATTGGAAACTACAAGTGCCTATATTTTAATGAATACGTGGCGGAGGATCGGGTGCCGCCACCTGGTGAGTCGAAATCTGTTTGATCACATTGGAATTACTAAAGGCGTTCAGAGACTTTTGATTAGTGACTGTTTTAATTATTTTTATGTTTTCCTATTCTTAATGGGATTCTTTAACTAATGAAAATTTATATTTAAATATCTATAATGTAAATAATGTTCAATGTTATATTTTTAAAATTAATATTGCTTTCTTTGTGTCGAATTTTGCGTATGAAATTGTTTACATTAATAAAAGTAATCATTAGACAAAGGTAGAACCTGGGATTGCTAATTAAGCTAATAGTATCTAATTAATCAATTCATAATAAACATAGTCTAATCATAACATTTAGATGGTTCATTCACCACACATCTTCACTCCCATATGGCTACTGTGTCCACCCCTCTCCCGAGATAGCTCCACTCTCCTTTCCCCATTTTGTGGTTTTCGCTTTTGTGAGAGGGTCTCGCCCCCCTTCCCCACGATCGTATTTCAGTTTTACGGCCCGGCACGCCGAACGGAAAACGGGACAGGATGAAAATCCAAACATTTCAAACACACCGCACCGATTCTCATCGGATTTTCGCATTGACGATGGGTTTGGAGTGACGCGCTCCAAATGGTGTGGAACGGTCCGACCGTGAATGTTCAGCTTTAGATTATGCTGAATGGTGTGGAACGGAGCGCTCGTGAATGTCCAGCTTTAGATTATGTTGACACTGCTGCGTTCCAAATGGCGTGGAACGGTCCGACTGTGAATGCCCAGCTTTAGATTATGCTGAATGGTGTGGAACGGAGCGCTCGTGAATGTCCAGCTTTAGATTATGTTGACACTGCTGCGTTCCAAATGGCGTGGAACGGTCCGACTGTGAATGCCCAGCTTTAGATTATGCCGACAGTGCTGCCCTTCTTACGCCTTCATTAACCTACAAAGAACGGAAGGCTCTAATAAACGTTGCTTAAATTGCTATCTCAATTGGAAGTTAAAAATACTTCGCTAAAGGATCAAGTTATGTATGATTGTGATTTCGTTCAAATTAAACATAATCACTTTTCCCGGCCATCAAGATGGTCGCCAATGGCTCCTAGTAAAACAATAAAATATGAATAATTTTGGCTATGAATCAATATAAAAACAATTGATTACCACATAACAGTGGGCATTTCGTTTGACGTGTCAGGCGATGACAGATTCATTACTTCATTAAAATCTTTCTTTTAGCCTATTCTGTAATCTTCCGATTAAACATTTCAGAACTGATTTTATAAAAATTATACTACAGTCGGACCTCTATATAACGAAGTCGCTAAATCCCGAAAAAAAGTTCGTTATATGGAAAATTCGTTAAATAGAGACTCACCTTTTAAAATACTTTAAACTACACAAAACAGATTTTAAATTCATAAACACTAAATATTATTAAAAAAAGTAATTAATTGCGCCTTTATTTTGTAAATTAATATCTATTTATTTTATATATTTTACCCATCAAAAAGAAATCTGCAAGGAAAACAAGAACAAAACAAAACATTGTCCGGGAATACACTGTATTTTCAATTAAAAAAAGCAATTTTATATTAAAATTAATGAATTTTAGCATTTCATTATACGAAGGTTTGCTGATTTCTGCATCACGGTCATTTCCATCTTCATCATCTTCGTCTTCATAGCAGTTCATCGCTGTATTGTTTTTATTTTTCACACTGTCCACTTCAAAACTGCCTCATCCACATCTTCATAGACACACACTTTTAAACGTTTTGAACACGAATTCAATGAATCATAATTTTGTATCCTATCACGATTTTTTTATTATGGTTCATAAGCTGTTTGGAGGAATACCAAATTTTAAAGCAATATCCTTTTTCTTCACGCCATTATCCACCTCATGAAGAATCGCTTTCACATTTTCCAGCTTCAAGGTCACTGATCACCATAAAATGTGTTAAAAGAAAGAATAAGTTTGAAATGTTTAGAAATATTTTGAGAAATAAGGAGAAAAAAAATATTGGATCACAAGAAAAAGTTCTTTAAATAGAGAATGCACTTCGCTATTTGGAGGCTATTTTACGATGAAATTCGCAAAATGTTCTTGGTTCCAAGGAAAAGTTCACAAAATAGTGAAATTCGCAAAACAGAGGTTCGTTAAATAGAGGTCCGACTGTATTTACTGACACAAATATGTCCCGTCAGGCTTGAAAAGGTTAAACTACTCAAAAATATTTATAAAAAAATATTCCCTTGTTAAAATGAATTATATTTTTGATAGAATGAATTATATAATAACTAGCAGTACGCGCACGGCGATGCCCGTGGAATCAGGACTTCAACAAAATAAAAAAAAAAAAAAATCGCCCACAATGACACGAAAAAGTTTTCGAAACAAAATCAAAACAAAAGATACACATTATAGATTTTCCCGCTTATTTTTTCCGCGATAATAACATGTAGAAAAACAGTACAGAGTACATTAATCCAAAACAATATATAAAAAAAAATTGTTGCCCGAGGACTTCAACAAAATGAAAAAAAATTCTTATAACATGACAAAAAGATCCGAAGGTTATGGCGTCACCTGAGCCTTCATCCAATCAAATTGAAAGCTGCGTTCCGGAAGACTGTAGCTGAAGAAATTTCGCTCGACAAAAATAACTTTCATCTGCCCAGGAATAATTTAATTTAAAAAAAACGGGAAAAGATATTTTAACCGTTCTTGTTTTAAATCAGAGAGAACCGTTCTAGTTATAAGCTGAAAAAAATTGAAAATAATAGTGCTATTAGAAAGTCGGATGCAACAAATTTAAGAACAAAACTAACATTTAGATGGTGAAACTGACTATTTTTTAAAAAATTCAAAATTCAGTAAATTACGTTAGAAATTCAAAACTAACTTCATTAGAACGGAAATCGCGTGCTCTTTCCGATGGTCTATCTATTTTTGTCGTACAATTATTCGAAACCATTCTATTGACAAATTAGTGCGAAAATCAAGTAAACTGCAGCCGACTCATTAATCGCCATATTGCACATTCTTTTCATGAACATGCGAATGAACTTCAGTCGTTAAACGGAGATCCATTTCCTGTGAGACACGGGATTCGAATCGAGGTCACATTCGTCCGAAAACCCCTTTTTTTCACTCTCGGTGACAAAGCTCTGAGAGACATTCGCGGAGAAAAATAAACGGATAAAAAAAAGACGCCAGACCGAAATTTGCGTTCCGCTTTGGTGCTCTTGAAAATGGCTTTTGCGTGCGAATTGGATCCATTGAAAGTCTTTAGGGTTTATTTGGATAGTTCTTTTTCCGGGGATGCAGTTGAAACCAGCTCCATTTTGGGACGCAGATACGTTTTCAAGAGACGTGGTAGTAGGGTGGCCATAATTGCCAAGCATTGATACGGGACGTTTAAGAGCTAAACAAATAAAACATCGGAAAAAAGTTGGTAGGTAATTGGCTTATTTTACTCTGATAAAAAATGAATAAAGTTTAAGAAATCTAATACAATGAACACGCGGAATAATAACAAGTAATATAAAAAAGAAATTTTAAGTCAATTCCTACTTAGGTCAACAAAGAAAAATTTTATTTTAGAAATTTTTTTCTCCCATATGAAACTAAAATTGATTAATTAAATTTAATTAATGAATTAATATTTGAAAAAAACTGTATTAACATCAAGGGTCATTTCATGCGCCCCACGTTTTTCGTTTTAAATCTGTATGGGGTTATAAATTTGTATGGGGCTAGAAGAAATTATTTTATACTTTTTAGTCCGTTTTAAGAACGTGGTATATTAAAATTTTTATTTCATTTAAATAATTATTTTCTACTTTTTAGTCTTGTGTGTGTGAAATTTTGCAATCGATTTTAAACATCTTGATGAGATTATGACGGAGACACGTGGCAAAATTTCAGGTTTATTTCAGTTTCTCTTCACCTGATCATAAATAAAAAGTTCTTTTTTTTTCTGAAAAATTAAGTTACGTGACGCAGAGAACTTCGAGATATAATAAAAAACGTACTGCGCATGCGCAAAGATATGGCTAAAATATGGGGTGCTTCGATGATCCCATGGGCCATCCATATACCCAAGAACCAAGTCTGATGTTAATAGTTTTCGAGATATAATGAAAAACGCACTGCGCATGCGTCATGCAAAATATGAAATGACAGACAAACAGACAGACAAGAAAGCGAATCAATATATTGCATTGTCATCTAGTTCTGAGCTATGTTTAAAGTTTCGAGTCTCCAGCTCATCGGGAAGTTAGTTTAAAATCGATTGCAAAATTTGAACAAGATATAGGGAGAGTGGGAACTAATAGTAGGAATTGAAAAAAGATGCGAAACTAATTATGAGATGGCTCTCGATTTGGATGCAACTTTTGCAAACACCGTTGAACCAAGCGAGTTGTTATTTATATGCAAAGCTTTATTAGTATAGTCTAACCACGGATTCCGCGACTACCACTTTTAGACGATTTTACACCGGAAAAGGGTGTCAGGCAATGAGTCGTATGAGTGCATTTCCGGAGTTCTTTGTTAGATCACGCTCAGTAAAATGCAAACCACCCTTACATTCTTCACTTTCCCCCTATTTTGATGAAAATAACTCCGCCCTGCGCATGCGCAAAAGTTTTCCGAATCCGTTGCTGTACAATATAATATGATTAAAGTTGCCATAATTGTAAAGCATCGATACGGGACGTTTCAGTACGAATTAAATAAAACTTGAAAAAGTGGGTGGGCCAGTGGCGAATCCAGGGGGTGCTATCGGGCTGCAACCCCCCAGAGCTATGTCAGAATTCTTGATTTTATTTAAAATCACTATAACTATTTATTCTAAGTTTCTCCTTTTTTTAAAAATAATAGAAACGTGACAATATTGCTCTCTGGCTTGACAGGTTTAAAAGTGTTCCTACTTTTCTAGTCATTCCACTTGTACTTGTAGCGTTGACGCGGCCGAAGACATTTTTTGTCTAGTTATTTCATTGTATTTTGTATTAAATTATTATCTAAAGTATTGTATTGTTTTTTATGACTCTTATTGTCAGGTGAGTAAAGTCTGTAAAGTTAAGTGTTTTGGTTTACATACGCCATGAAGTTTGACATTCTTCATGGCGATGCAAAATTTTTATGACCTCAGCCCCCCGCCCCCCAGAACCGAATCCTGGATTCGCCACTGGGGTAGGTAATGGTTAATTTTACTCTTATGAAAAAGAAAAAGTTGAATCAATCTAATAAAATAAATGAACTCGTTTAATAAAATAAAAAAAGATGCTAGTCTAATCCTTTTCAGTCCAGTTATATTTTTAAATTGATTCTACTTTCTTAAACATATCATTTTCTTCTTTCACATAATTATAAAATTGGTTTCAAGCCATTTTAAAATTATAATGACAAATCGAAATAGCTTCAGTTGTTCTCCACTGACAACCTGTTTCTTTCGTCCGAACATTGAATTGGCTGGCATTGGGGGGAAGCATTCTCTTCACATTTGCATTGTGGGATGGAATGGCAAATGCATATTCGCATAACTTTATTAGACATGACTTCTGATCAATATCTCAGTGTTGCCAATATTCGATGTTTCTTGTAAATATGCAATTGTGCGTTCTATTTCTTCCCATTCAGGAAGTTGGTTGAGAATAATCCGAAAACTTGACAAATAGAAATACGGGACTGAGTGGCGAAATAAGGTGGCAGTTCCCTAGGGAAAATTGCTATCCTACGTTTTCTCAGTCTGTGAGCCAATGGATCGGAAGTTGCTTGAATTTCCGGTAGCCAGCTTTAAACGCTTAGGAGCAATTTGCCAGAATTAACGCAAACTGTGTCCAACAATTTGATTTAAAACTGTGTTCATCCTATGCAACGTACGGCAGTCCACAGTTACGACCAAAAAGACTAAATCTATATATATATATATGAAAAGATCTGACTTTAAAAAGGTGAAGGCAGTCCATTTTCATCAAGGAAGAGACGATATTTGTTTAAATCTTCTTTTATTGAGGCATCAGGCGTTATTCTTCATAAGTAAAGTATTTAATTTGTTTGCAGCTCCATGACCAGAATTTAGAAGTTTACGCCCGAGCGGCGCGTTGGTGTTGAAAGCTTACATGCCGGCGTGAAAAAGGGCAGAAATGAATGCGCAGAACGCTTAAGTACCCAGAAGAGGGATTTTCCCCTTGAAACTCGTGATTAGAAAAGAAAGTTGTAGTGCGTTAATTATTTGAAAGTAGAAGTATTTAAAATGAGGTATCGTTAAGATTATTTAGGAAAGTTAAAAAATTAAAATATCATATATATATATATACCAGCGGGAGTGGTCTCCCCTAAACTTTCTCGTATACTCCTAACACATGTAGAGAAAACTAGAATAATAAAAGACGTCAAATAAAATTCCGTCGCAAGTAAACCAAAGTTAGAACCACGCGTGGATTGAAGGATCAAAACAAATTCAAATCCACTGCGCATTCTTTTGCGCAACAGGACCTGGCGATACTCCCTAAATGTTTGCTTCCTTAAAAAATCCCGCCAGAATTGATTTTTGGCAAACTGCCAAGTTTTTGGAGCCCCCTTCTTCTTTGCACAGGCATTGCCACCAGTAGGCATGCGCAGGGAGTTGGTTTCAAAACTGAACAAGTATGCGATTATACAGACCGACAGACAGTCAACCTTTTGACGGATTCGGCCCAAAATTTTATACGGACCTACATTCATGACGATAAAACTGTGTACGAAATTTTATCCATCTAGCTATTCAAGTTTTTGAGTTATAGCGTTCGATGACCGCGGACGTACAGATTGACAGACTTCCCGTTGACAGATTTTGTCCAAAATTTGATAGAAACCTACAAATTATGTTTCAAGTTCACATACCAAATTTCATCCCTTTATCTCTAATAGTTTTCGAGTTATCGTGTTCACAGACAGACAGACACACACACACACAGACAGAAAGACACACACACATAGACACACACACACAGACAGACATAATTCCAAAATTGTGTTTTTCGGACTCAGGGAGGTCTGAAACGTGGAGATTCGTCAAAATCTCGAGTTCGAATTTTTTGACGATTACAATACTTTCTCTTCGTATACGAGAAAGTAAAAAGGCAATGTTCGTATGTGTGTTCGGCATAAACTAAAAGACTACTGGACCGATTTACGTGCGGTTTTTTGAAAAATGATCCACGTTGTCAGGAGAAGGGTTAAAGCTATTGAAATCCTCGAAAAAAGTATGGGTGCCTCCAGTAGAAAGAAAGTTAAGGGTCTAATCTATGTATATATAAAAGAGAAAGGGACTCACTGATTCATCACCGAATCTCCCAAACCACTTGGACAAGAAGAAACTTTAAATTTGACAGGCGGTTGTTTCTTGGGTAGTGGGTGCTCACAAAGAAAGGATGTTTCGAAATTTTAATTAGAATTTGAATTAATTAAAAATTACTTTAAATTGTAACGTTTTTCCGCAATAAACTTCGGAACATATTATCGCACAAAAATCATTTTAACATCGTCTTAAAGTAAAAAAATTAGCTCCTCAACGATGCCAATTTAATTTCCATTCGACATTCTGGTTAATTTTAATTAACTTTTGAAAAAGTTTTCAAACGCAATTTCCAACAATGTTTTTATTGTTATCGTCTGCGGCTTTTTTTTTGGAGCATGCGCAGAAGAGCCTCTTCACCGATGGAAAAAAAGGAAAGAAAACATTATTACCTGAGAACTCATGGAATCCCAATGACTATATTTTCCTATATTCGTGCCAGGTGGTTCAATTACGGTGAGAAAAAGAACAGAAGGGTTTAATTGCTGGCCGAAGGGGGTCAGACGACAAGGGAAGAGACGAATGATAATCGACGAAAGACGCTGCGAAAAACTGTTTAATTAAGTTTAAAGTGTTATAAATACTTCGACTTGGAAAATATTTTTATCCCGAGCAACGCCGGGTATATAAGCTAGTGTCAAAATAAAACGTAATTAAAGGTTGTATATTTGATTGCCTACAAGAGAGTGCATATTATGTATTTTTCACATTATGCGCAATAATTATACGAACACAGATTGGATATTTGTATTTTATACGTTACCGGCAATGCATGAAAGCTGGCATTCTACAGAACACCTCTGCATTCTATAGAATACCTCTGCAATCTATAAAATACTTCTGCATTTTATAGAATACCTCTGCATTCTATGGAATACCTCTGCATTCTATGGAATACCTCTGCATTCTATGGAATACCTCTGCATTCTATGGAATACCTCTGCAATCTATGGAATACCTCGGCATTCTATAGAATACCTCTGCACTCTATAGAATACCTCGGCATTTTATAGAATGCCGAACACTTGCTGGCAATGTATGAATCGATTAACATTTCGTCGCTTAGCAAGCAATACCACCTAATTAATTTTTTTGAAATTTCGAAGAGGAAGAAAATACCCAATTTTTCAAATCCAATAACGGATATTTCTGGATTTTTTTCCACATCTGGTAGGAATATGCGATCTCATGTTCCTACCAAATGTTAAAAATAATTCAGAAATATTCGTTACTGGTTTCGAAAAATTGGGTGTTTTCTTCCTCTTCGAAATTTCAAAAAAATTAATTAGGTGGTGTTGCTTGCTAAGCGACGATTTCGCACATTTCCTAGACATTCTTTAGAATGTCAAATGACAAACCGGTAAAGTACGATTCGATTTTTAAGAAATAAAACGAAGTGCAATTCAAAATAAAATTATTTCCTTCCTTGATGTAATAAGTAGGTTAGCATTTTATTTTGTTTTCTTTAATAAGAAAGGCAAAAATTTTGTTTCGTATAACTGTCATTTTCCTTTACGCGTATTTCGAATAAAAATATTTTTTAATGCACTCTATTATTGTTTTCTCAAAATAACATATGTATTTCTGAGGAATGCATGTCTAATAGCCTTATCATGAACTTTTTTCATACTTTGCCTAAATAGCATT
>BGPR01016324.1:0-14245 GCA_013235015.1 Araneus ventricosus | reverse complement strand
ACGTGTTATATTGTTATTCCCTTACCTACAGAATCTGGGATTTTCTGTACACTTTTACTTAAAACTTCAACTAAGATGTTGGTATGTCCGCCACTCTCCAAAATATTTTTATAAGAAAAACTCGGCTGTTTTATGACTGCAACAACGAAAACATTTCATATATGTAAAGCCTGTCCACAGCCAAGCTGCTATATTAATTGTTGAAAACTCCATATACTTGGATTGCCTTTTTCAATACTCTTAATAACAACAGTTTTTTTTCTTTTACTTGTTGACAGATAAATGTTTATACTTAATTTTTTGTTCATGGTATCTATAGTACTTTCAGTTCTTTAGATTTAGTTTTAAATTTGGTTGTATTGCTCAAATAATTACTTTTTAGTTTAGGATTTGCTTCTTGATATGTCTGGTTTACTTTGTTCCTGTATTATCATATATAATAAGTTATATTTAGATTTATATATATATATATATATATATATATAACAGGCCGAGTTATATTCTAATTTTCCTTTATTATGGGAGAGTGGCAGACATACGTACATCTTAGTTGAAGTTTCAAGTAGAAAAGTGAACAGAAAATCCCTGTATTTCCTCAGGTAGGGATTTAACATATAGACACGTGATCAAAGTGAAGGGAATAATAGCTATTTTTAGTAAATTACGTAAGTGTTTTAGGGGAAAAAGTATGGCCGCAAGGAGATGCCGCCATGATTTTCTGCGGGCACGTGAAAGCGATTAAAGTAATCATTTATTATTGGCTTTTTCGTAGTAATAGTTTTCAATCTTATTAGCTTTCTATATTTCATTGTGTGAATAATATTAGGTTATATTGTTAATTATAATTAATTTTAAATGAGGGTTTATTAGGTGTATATGATGAAAATGCAAATTGAGCTTTAATGGTTTAATATATATATATATATTGCTGATTTTCATTTTAAGTCTATTCCAGTAGTTGTTTATAATTAATAAATATTATGATAAACTGAAATAATAAGGTATTTAATTGCCTTCAGGGAAATTGGTTTCAATACCTAGCAAACAAAAACATTCTAAAAAAATTACCAAACTTTGTTTATGGAATTAGAATAGACGCTGTAAATGTAACTAGTCTGCAGACGCTGTATATAGGACGCTGAAATTTGTAAATATTTATTTTTTATATTTGCACTACGGGAAATCTGGCCCTGGGAATGAAATGTGAAATCAAAATTAAATCCCACAAATATTATTAGTTAAATTCGAATCGTTTGACTCAGAGGCTAACCTGAGACTTCAACATATCTAATGAGAACTTCTTTGTTCGAAGGGTGGGGATGGGAGGTGGGACAGTAGGGAGGGGGGGACTCGAGAATAAAAAGACTCATCAAAGGGTGCGGGAGGAACCGTTGTTCCAGGGCGTCCCGAATCGAACAAATGCGAGAAATGCCTCACCTCGTCATTTAGTTCAAGGCGAGTAGGATCAGCGGGTTTTTGTGTTTTTCCAAAATGCCGCTTTTCGATCATTCATCGCAGATATCAAACAGGTTTATCTTTAAGCGCGATTCTCACTCAAAGATACAAAACAAGGCTTTATTTTAAAGTGTTCAGACCTCCAGGATTATTCGTGACTCTCTCATTGCCTTAAAATGAACAAAAACAAACCGTTCTGGATTATATCGTTTTATACTTTTCTTTTGGTTGTTTTTAACGTAGGACTACGTTCCTCCCATTGGAGTCTCAAGAGGAATTTGATTCACACTCCAAAACGCCACATTGAACTTTGTATGGGAGATCCTCTATATCTCGGTAACTACATACGCTAAAAACATAACTAATGTCTTATTTTAGAGATAAAGGGTAACAACAGAAGTAACAAAAAAAAATGAAAATCGGAATTGTAGTTCAACGACTACTGAGTCGCGAAGTTGGGTAAAAATACGTATGAATTGGTGACGTCGCTTTCATGAAGAAGCATTTTGATTTGAACAGGGTGCCAACAAATTATCCTCGTACTCTGGGGATTCATATATTGATTCAACTCTTACAAGAAACATTAGTCCCGAATTATTAAATCATGTATGTCGCTTTTCATATCACTGACCTATCCTGCACAGAATTGTAACATATCCACGCACGATTGAAGAATTGACATTTTCGCATTTACATAATAGAAATTAATTAAATAAAAAAATCGTTTGGCACCAATACATTTGAAAAGGTAATGAAAATATAATGACATATTTGTCTTTTTCGAACTCTGCCTAGCAACGCGGAATAAAAATATTGAAGAAGGGGTTCCCCGGAGGTCTGAGTAGAGCATTATGAATCGAATTGGAATGTTTTCAACGCAATTCTTTTCAGAAAATAAATAAGTTCGAAATTTCTCAATGGAGTATTCCATTGCGTCTTTCAAGAAAGGTGGAATAACCTCTTCATCCTCTCTTAAATTAGCACCAGACAATTTGTCTCCTATTAATTCATCATTTGTTAGTAATTTCGAAGACGTTCACGTACCAGAATGGAGGGAAGTTTCACATTTTAGAATGGGGAAAACGTCGTTTAACCGACGCTTTGCATCATATAAATGAAGTATTTTATCGTTACAATGAATACGAATGAATAGGAACTGCGATGAAACGAAGTATAGGGCCGGATTTGCACATTTTTACGACATAGGCCAAAATATATTCTGCGTCCTTTCCCCTTCAAAAAAGTTAATACATAATTTTCAATTTGATGTACAAGAGTTTATTTTTGAAACATAGAAGCACTTAAGACAGTCTTTGTAATCTTTGAATCACTTTCAATTTTCAATTACACTACTTATGAATTCAAAACTACACTACTTAAGAATCCAAAATTACACTGCTTATGAATTCAAAATTACATTACTTATGAATTCAAAATGACACTGCTTATGAATTCAAAATGACACTACTTATGAATTCAAAATTACAATACTTATGAATCCAAAATTACACTGCTTATGAATTCAAAATTACATTACTTATGAATTCAAAATGACACTAATGAATTCAAAATGACAATACTTATGAATCCAAAATTACAATACTTATGAATCAAAAACTACACTGCTTATGAATTCAAAACTACATTACTTATGAATTCAAAATCACACTACTTATGAAGTAAAATAATAATAACGCCTACAAAAATTCTCCACTTTTTGAAATCGTCTGAAATACAAAATAGAACTCCTCCGTTCGCGCTCTTTTCCGAGAATAGGTCACTGAAGCAGGCGAATCTTTCTCAAATCTCTTTCATCGCAAGTCAGTTCAAAGGCAGGAGACTATAAGGCCCACAGAAGACAAAAGTGGGTGAAAGTTGGGTAAAACGGGGTACCCAAGACTCGAAGGTCTGTTGGAGGTAAAATATTCGACAGAGAGCTTGTCAAGTTTTATTGAAATATTCATTGTTTATCGGAGTACAATATAACTTTCAGGAAAAGTCATAGTTTTACTACTTATTTTACCAACGATATTTTTATAAAAAAAATCATACTACACGGTTTTACCCCCGGTTACATATGTTAACGCTATGGGAAATTAGGAAAATTCGATTTTCAGTGGAAAGTAGCAGGCATTTTTTTGTATGACAATTCAAGAATGTTAGTGACAAAATTCACACGTAAAGCAGTTGTCTTCTTCCTCCGCGCCACTGCAGCTTTCGTGGGAACAGCTAAAACAGTTTTTAGATTGAATAAACCCTTCTTCGTCATTTAAATTAGAAAATACATCATTAAAATATAAACAGTCAACGTCTGATGTGTTTTTATCGGCTTCGTCGGAGGAATCATCAATACTGACTGTCCCGGTCTTACGCCACTCGGAGTACCCGGTTTTACCCTGAGTGTAGAAGTTATAAAAAACGAAATAGAACCGCGCAATTATTGGAGAAACTCCTCATTGTTTGATAGGGTATGAAACCTTAGCAATCGTATAATAAGCTGGACAAAATATAGTTCTTATAACTGTAATGATTTTTAAGTAAGGATAGTTTAAAATCGAACGAACACTAGAGAGTCGACGTCTTAAAACAAATCAACCTTCACAGAAGCAGTGCACTCAACGGCTACAACACGCCACTACGACTGTTCCTTTTTCTTGACTAGTAGAGTGTCATTCAGTGTCTGTCTGTTAGATAAGGAAAATAATAGCTCCAGAATCAAGGGCACCCGGTTTTACCCCAATCTCCCCTTCATTTAATGTAAAGATTGTAAATTTTAAAACATCATTTTACATGGTCTTCTGAAAAATGTGTAAATATTTAGTTATTATTTCTTCTGTACATGCGCCCCCTGACGACTGCGCCCTAGGCCATTCCCTATAGGTTGGCCCTTTGGGAAATTTGGCCCTGACGACGTATACACGAGACGCGTGAAACCTCTCCTAACGCAGTGGCGTAGCGATCCGGGGGCAAAGGGTGTATCTAAGCCCCGGATGCAAGTTTAAGGGGGCGCCATGGAATCAAAACATTACTGCGCTTGTGTCATTTTTTTAAAGCGAAATAGGATGAGAATAAGAATATTACCTTATTGTGGATGCCATTTACGCTTGCTAAGCTGTTGATGATGACTAGGTCAAAAAATCTTATTATTCCCCGAGCGCCACTTATCCTCGCTACGCCACTGGGCATGGTGACGAAACATTAATGCGTTTATGTCACTTTTCAATTCAAATGCGATGAGGGGGCGAAAAAATACCATGCACTGGAGTTGTTTACACAAGCTGCGCTACTGATGATGACAGGGGAGGGGGCGAAAATATTATACTATGAACCAGGCACCACTTATCCTCGCTACGCCACTGGGCATGGTGACGAAACATTAATGCGTTTATGTCACTTTTTCACGTCAAATGCGATGAGGGGGCGAAAAAATACCATGCACTGGAGTTGTTTACACAAGCAAAGCTAATAATGATGACAGGGAGAGGGCGAAAAATTATATTATGACCCAAGCGCCACTTATCCTCGCTACGCCACTGTCTCTTGAACTACCCGGAAGCAAAAAAAAATCTTTACTCAATATCCTCTCCACCCCCTAAGGAACAGAATGAGTGAATTAAAAAAGCGCGCTCTCAAAGAGGCGGAAGAAAGCTGTGTTGGTGGTGATCGTGTGTGGGGGGAGGGGACGTCAGGAATAATTCCAAATGATCCCCCGCGGGGAGATCCAGAATCTCCAAGCTGAGTGCAGCAATTCTACCTGTTCTCGGAAGCCCCGAGGTGTTTGTTGGTTTTTTTATTCGCGTGCATCGCTGACCCAGTGCCGGTAAGGTCCGACCTTTCGCAGGGTGAATCTCCGTTTCGCAATCCACCCACGCAACAATCACGGCGCTTCTTCGCAATGGTTATTATTTCCCGAGATTTCTCGGGTTGGATGCTCGCAGCGACTGTGGCAAGATCATAACTCCATTTCGAACATCCAGAAAGTTACAAGGGCCGAGATTATTAAATAGGTAACTGCCCAGAGAGCTCGCAACTTTGGTGTTCCCCAAAGCTTTGACATTTGTTTTGGAGTTTTTTTTTTTTTTTTTACCGTTATTTAGTTTTGTGCTTTCATTCAATTTACAAAGGCCTGAACTCGAACTTTTCAAATTAAAACCATGTGTCGTTCAAATTTTGGAACATTATTCTAACAGAATTCCTAATTAATTACCTTCTGCAAGTTTTCGATTATATTGTTTTATAATTATAAAAAAAAATTGCAATGTTTTATATTTTTTAAAAAAATGTCAGATCCTATAATTAAACAGTATTTAGATTGTGTTAAAAAATTTCGTCATTTTTTGACGTAGACTTACGTCTCTCCATAGTGGTCTAATGGTGTGTCGGGAAAGGAAAAAATGATGACTCTTTTTGTGGTATTTTTAAACGTTTATAGCTCCGCAACCAAATAACATGGAGAGTTGGTTTTAAGTTTCATTTAACAGAGAAAGGTGGACATTGAAGATTGTAAAAGAATTTTAGAATCTGGAATGACGGTTTAGTCGCAGTCGAGTTGCAAAGTTGGTGAAATCACGAAGAATTTAAAAAAGATAGAGTCACATAATCACACTGGACTAAAAGTCACTATAGACTATAGAGTTAATAGTCACATACAGCTACTTTGGTCCCAGATGAGTAAGGTAAGTAAGTCTACGCCCCTCAATCCCAGCGGCCGTTTCGCAGAGACAGCCTACCGTCGATTTTTTTTTTTGTTTACTACTTTGCATAAAATTACTTTTAAATTTTAAATTTTTTTTATGCGCGATAATGTAACCAACTCTCTACACGCAATTACACATTTTGCTATAACAGTTTGTGAAAATCTGCTCCCTAAAACTATTCATATATATAGACTGCTGTGGCCCAGTGGTAAGGTCTCGGCCCTGGAGCCGGAAGCTTCGAGGCTCGAAACCCGACTCACTGAAGGTCCGCAGTGTATTGGGCCTGTTGCGTGGCAAATCATACGTAGCGGCCGAACGTCCTCCCGTTGGTGTAGTGCGGAAGCTTCAAGAGGGGGTGCCGGCTGAGGCGTTGTCCTCGTCATGTGACCGAGGTCCCAAAGTAGCCAGTGACGGTGAGTCAAGGAAGGGAGTTTATTCATTTTAGCTGCCTAAAATTAGGAATTATAAAATTAGGAATTCGGGAAAAATAGCTAATTTTTTAACTAAATTTTTAAATTTTACTCTCTACGTACTCCCGGGTCTTCTATAAAATTTAAAGCCCCCTCCCTTTTCCATCCAATCGCCGCCACTGAAAATAGCCCTCGTGTTGCTTCAAAACGGAACGTTAATATAACTAACTAAACTAAGCCACTGACCATCGCGACGCCACTGGTGATATTTACAAAACATTAATGCGTTTATGTCACTCTTTAATGTGAAATACGTCCGGGTAGGGGCGAAAAAATATCTTGCCTCGGGCGCCGTTTACATGAGCTAAACCACTAAGATGACGGGGGTGTGCGAAAAAAGTCATATTATCCCCCGGGCGCTACTCACGGCACTGATTGAGAATTTAGTATCAGTGCTGTTCTAAAAGATTCGATTTAAGTGAACGAATCTGGGAAAAAGTAATTTTCCCTTAAAAATAATAATTATTGTTTTTCGGAGTGAAATTCAGAGCTTGTTTATTTGACCTTCGGGACTGACATGGTAGGTTTACCGGGTTATATCTGGGGGATTTCGAAGCTGGGATCTTTCGCCCGGAGACCTGACCTTGCATCTTCTCCATGCGGCATTTGCTGAAATCCTTAGTTAGGAGCTCTACAGCGATACGCTATCTCAAGGAATCGTCTGCAATAATCCTATTCCGAGGAATCGGGAATTAAAAGGTGGTCATTAGATTCGGATCGTTAAGTTCGGATTAATCGCAGGCAGACGAACTTAAGGCGTCGCAGTGACACTAACAACAAACAAGCGTAATTTGGTTGAAATTTTGTGTTTATCTCAATCTCTATGAGGCTGAATTATAGCTCACGCAGCATTTAACATTTGTTTGTGAATATCGTTTTCTTTTTATTTAAAGAATCTATTTACTATCATATTTACTTTTGTTCATCATATTATATTTTTTGTGGCAACAGTAGAAAAATGTAGCTTTTAGAATTTTGTTGATTTTTCCGTTGTAAATAAATTATTCTAAAAAAGAAAGAAAGAAAACGTTTAAAATGGAGTATTCGCATTTTATTATTTGATACGTCAAACAAGTTCATGTCACTTCTTTCATGTTTAAAAAAGTAGAAGCCAACACGCTAAGTACGCGGCACAGAAAAGAGGTTAATTTCTCTTTTGACGACGGCAACGATCGGTTTGTTTACAAAACAAAAACGGTAGCCTCCTCCTCGTTAGGCTTAACTTCATAGACACAGCCTGTTATATATACTCGTTTTGGTGTGTAAGAAAAGCAACTTTTTCACGAAAAAAATGAGTTCAAGACGTCTAATTCACATATTTCCTACAATACAGTTTACGCTAGTTATAACGACCCTCTGCGTCCAACAGCAAAAGGTCGTTATAACGAGTGGCCGCTATAGTGGATATAATTAAAAAAATTACATGTGCACTCTCAGCAGTTCCGTAAAAATAGCCTATTTTTAAAGAGATTCCAACTAAATACTCAAATTATTTTTTACCATTGGTATTAAAAATAAAATTTTATCAATCAAAAGTATATTTCTAAAATAGATTTTTTTTTTTTTTTTAAATAGAGGAGTTTTGGAAAAATACCGTTCAAATTCGGACGTTGTATTGGGATTACACGACACTGGACGGTCGTTATACCTGAAGTAAAGTAACATAGAGTGCATAAGGAAACATAGTTGGGGATTTTATCACTGGTCGTTATAATGGAATGGTCCTTATAATGTGTGGTCGTTATAACGAACGTCGACTGTATAATTAAACTTTGGATGAAATGATTCAAAAGAGACCAATTAGAAATGAAGCAGATGAACTTAGGCGATCCAAAAGAAACCAATTAGAAATGAAGCAGATGAACTTAGGCGATCCAAAAGAGATCCGTTAGAAATGAAGCAGATGGGCTTAGGCGATCCAGAGAAGGTTTAGATCAACGTTAGATTAGTTTAAGTCAGCGGAGATAAAATCGTGTCCATTCACAAATTGAGGTAAACATCATGGATATTACTATTGTCAACATTGTTACTTTGGCTACTTTTCTGTAATGCTTACACTACTTGGTACCTTTTTTTTTTCTTGGCAAATTTTCTTGGAGCGCTAAATCGCCAATTTGGCTTTAGAAACGTCAGGAAAATCATGGTATGCATAGAACCGAACACAGATGCTCTGCAAGTTATATTTATATCACGCGAATCTATATAAATAAAACCGAATACCATTTTTTTGTGCGCTGTAAAGAGCCAAACTATTGAATAGATATTTTCAAATTTTGCTCAAAAATACTATGAAGAATTAGAATTACTTAGAATAATTGAAAGGTTTTCGTGACAATTAATTAAATAGCTCAGTTTTTATTCTTTAAAAACTATGTTTATGATGCGCATGCGCAGTTTTTTCTGTTTTCCTGACGCTTTTAGAATGATAAACAATAATGTAATTTTTAATTAAATTTAACTTAATGTTTAATTAATTTTAACTTAATGTTTAATTAATTTTAACTTAATGTTTGTTAAATTTTGTATTATTCTTTAAGGAAAGGTTAATAACCTACTGAGAAAATTAGATTTCTGACTAATTCTTACAACATATCCCACGCTAGTTAAAATAAAATCAAAATTACTATATATATATAAAATGATTTTCGTGGTTGTAGACATTAAAATAAACAGGCCGAGCAAATAACTACTTCTTATTTTATTATCAAACTATTTAAGTAGAATATAGGAGAGTGGTGGGTATACGATCATCTCCGTTTAGGTTACAAGTAAAAAGTGAACAGCAAAATCCCTGTATTCTCTCAGATAAGGGAATAACATATTGACACGTGATCAAAGTGAAGGGAATATTGGGTATTTTTAATAAGTTACGTAGGCGCTTCAGGGAAAAAGTCTGGTGCCAAAGAGACGCCGTCATGATTTTCTGTGGGCACGTGAAAGCGATAAAAATATTCTTTTAGTAATAAATATGCCAAAACGAGAGATTTAATATACCTCCAGCGCGGGAAAAGAACGAAACTGGAGTTTTAGAAAAGTGATTTTGGAATACATTAAGATTTTAAAATATATAATATTAGAATTTGGAATAAAATTAAGTGAGATTATATATATATATATCGATTCCTCAGGTCGATTGGCATTTGATTGTTGGAATTCCATATCTGGATTGGCTTTTTCATAGGAATAGTTTTTAATATTATTAGCTTTCTGTATTTCATTGTGTGAATAATATTAGGTTATATAGTTTATTATACTTAATTTTAAGAGATGGTTTAATAGGTGTATATGATGAAAATGTTATTTGAGTTTTAACGGTTTAATATATATATAGGCCACAATAATCCCTAGAAAGGAAAAATATTAGCGAACATCTTCCCTATCCGATGGGGAACTCAATTAGTTTGGATAAAGGCATAGACGAATGAGGTCCCAAGCATGGAGTCGGTAAATTTGCCGATTTAAAATGATGTTATTCTAAATGATGCGTTTGTGTGAAATTCGTGATCGTTAATGCGTTTACGCCGTTTTCGGGATTTTCAAATAAATAATTGGAAAAGGCAAAATTACCGTTCATTGAGCACTACAAAGGAACACGCAAAGATGAATCGGACCTTCGATTTGAATGCCACAACCGTCTCAAAGCATACATCTCGGCGTTTATTCCTCATGAAATAACCGCGTCCAAACAGGCGAAATGGCGAAACAACACTGATCGGATATATTTTGTTTGATTTATCAGCAGGAATGAAGTTTAGTTTAGTCACGTTAACGTCCCGTTTTGAAGCAACACAAGGGCTATTTTGGACGGACTTCGTCCTTTTGAACCGCGGTCAGATGACGAGGACGACACCTGGCCTGGCACTACAACCGCGGTCAGGTGACGAGGACGACACCTGTGCTGGCACTAGAACCGCGGTCGGGAGACGAGGACGACACCTGGCCTGGCACCCCTCTTCCCCTCTCCAAAGAGGGCGTTTGATTTCACGTGCAACAGGCCCTCAAACCACGGCGGATCTTCAGTGAAATCGAGTTTAGAGACTGGAACCCTCCGAGGCCGAGACCTTACTACTAGGCTACCGCGGCCTAAATATTTAAATAAAATAACTGTTAATAATAATAAAATAACACCTTCCAAAGAGTTTAATTTTCGAAACAGCAATGATTTTTCATATTTTGTTTGCTGTATCAGCAGGAATGCTTACTGAGCCGAACACTTTCAACCGAATGCTGAAGGCTTAAAAATAAAAAAATAAAATGAAAATTCAGTTCAAATTCAAGACACAATTTAGAGATCGAGCAACTAGCAAGAGCGAACGATTGCTTCATCATTAAAAAACAAAGGTTACTTCGCGATCTGATGGAGACAAACAAAGAGCAATTAAACGGGATTGATCTCATTCCAATAAAACCAGATGCACCGAATTTCATCCACATCAGTTCGGCTCTGTTTGCTGTTTCTTCCGACGTTCACTCAGTTATTGTGGTCAAGGAATAATGGCCAATAATCTTGGAATAAGAGGTCGCGGCTATTGGGCAATTTACTGAGCTGTGCATTACCGAGCACGCAGCAATTAAGACAGCAGCGATCGAAAAAGGAAGAACCGGCTTTCGATCGTTAAAGCTCCTCCTTAGACTCTCGTTGCTTTTTATCGCGGCATCATTTGAAATACTTTCGAGAAATATTGTTAACTAGCTGATCTCGCGCATGGAATTGGCGCTCGGTTATACGCGTACCATGATTTTTTGACGCTTCTAGAACCAAACTGGCGATTCAGCGCTCCAAGAAAATTCGCCAAGACGAAAAAAAAGACGCCAAATGGTGTGCGTATAACAGAAAAGTACCGAAAATACAATGTTCATAACAGTAAGTTCCTTAATGTTCACCTCAATTTATGAATTGACACGATTTTATCTTCGCTGACTTAAACTATATTGACGCTGATCTAAGCGTTCTCTGGCTTGTCTAAGCCCATCTGCTTCATTTCTAACGGCTCTCTTTTTAATCAATTCATCCAAAGTTTCATTATGTTGTAAGAAATAGTGTGAATTTTCAATCATTTCATCCAAAGTTTCATTATGTTGTAAGAAATATTGTGAATTCTTCAGTTTAAACTCTTTTTTTTTTTTTTAGAAAAAAGTTCTTTTTTTTACACCAGAACGAATATATTAACAGGTTATGACTAAGAAGTTAAGCCTAACGAGGAGGAGGCTACCGTTTTTGCTTCGTAAATAAACCGATCGTTGCCATCGACATAGGAGAAATTAACCTATTTTCTGTGCGTTTTATATATAGACAGTTATAATTATCAAAATTTAACAAATATATTAACTATAAATTAGTTAGTCAAAAATTAATTAAAACTTAACTAAAAACTCTTAGTATTATATAGAATGGCGCATATGCAGCTATTTCTAATATAATACAGAAACAAATAATAGAAATATAAATTAAAAGGTAAAAAAATTATAAATAAGAAACAGAAGATTTAAACAAAAAAAAACGATAACAATACACCTTTTTGTGTGCTCAAGGCAACAGCATCAAGTGATTGCATCAACAAAAAATTACAACAATTAATATTTAAAACACATAAAATAGAATTTAGAATGTAAAAGAGATTATTCAAAATGGAAGGAATGGATAAGAACACGAATGACGAACTTTTTCGAAGACCATTCGCCATATAAGAGTTCTAAAATGGACAAAATTTTCTGTCAAGGGTAAGATTACAAATCAAAAGTATACCTTTTGTGGCCTGAATTCTGTCCAACCGCAAAACGAGAAACATTTTGAAAAGTCAAGAGGCAAAAAAGAGGCAATTAATGAAAATTTTAAATCCATTTATAACTGCTATCCAGAAGAGCTTAAAATAAAAAAATTATACAAAACTAATAATGAAATAAGCAAATGCAACTTTTTAGATATGGAAATTGAAATATTTAATTCATGAATCTCTATTGGTATATTTGATTAAGGAAATGAATTTAAATTTAAGGCTATTACACTTTGTAATTTTCATACAAATCTTCATTATAAAATTTTAAAGAATTGTATTTTTCTCAAATTAATAGAATAAATAGCATTTGTAATAACCATTCAAATTTTGTTAAAGCTTTAGATAATTTAAAGAATATTCTTATAGACAACGGATTCCCAGATGCTTTCATTAATGTTAATAGTTTTTTTTTCAAATGAGTATAAAAAGTTTTTATTGTATCTTTATTAATAGCTTATTTTAATTTTATTTGTCATATCTGTTTAAATATTAGCTTTTTTCTTCTGATTAATTAGTTGGAATTTTTCTTCATAGATGGAGCTAGTTGCTAGCTTCCAGTACTTTTTATTCCGTTTGCCACATCGCGTCTGGCGTCTCCTGTTTACATCATAATTTCGGCAGAGAGGGTAAATTATTTTTCAAACTCTAGTTTCTTTTGGATTTTATTTAGGATTTTTGCCTCTTGACTTTTCAAAATGTTTCTCGTTTTGCGGTTGGACAGAATTCAGGCCACAAAGGGTATACTTTTGATTTATAATCTTACCCTTGACAGAAAATTTTGTCCATTTTAGAACTCCTATGGCGAGTGGTCTTCGAAAAAGTTCGTCATTCGTGTTCTCATCCATTCCTTCCATTTTGAATAATCTCTTTTACATTCTAAATTCTATTTTATGTGTTTTAAATATTAATTGTTGTAATCTTTTTGTTGATGCTGTTGCGTTGAGCACGCAATAAAGTGTATCGTTATCGTTTTTTCGTTTAAATCTTCTGTTTCTTATTTATAATTTTTTTACCTTTTAATTTATATTTCTACTATTTTTATATAGAGAGATATTTTTACACGCATTTATTTAACTTGACTTGTTTGTAAAGATTTTGTAGTCGATTTTTCTTTCGCTTCCTGTTGTTCTGAAATATTGTACACTTGTGTGTTGTCGATGACAATACAAAATTTTAATATTTTCAGAACTTGAAAGTCATTTCATTCACTAATTTAATTAAATTTTGATTTTAAGAGGGGCGTCATCTGCTAGTGAATTTGAGGGGGGAAAATTGAGTTGAAGCTTCCATAATATTAATAATACTGAATTATAAATTGAAGACTAAAAAGTAAAAACTATTTGAAATTTTAAAAAATCTGCATTTTAGCACACTAAGAAAAGTGAGTGTTTAAAAACTTTTTTTACTAAATTTATTTGCACAGAGATTTTTGAAATAAGCCTTCATTCAGAAAAAGAAAGGGAAAAAACTATTTTTTTGGGGTGCGTATCAATTTCTGCCCTGTACATTGAACCCTTTTAAATTTTTTGATTTGACATGAAAAGTAGCGTTTGATATTCATTATTTTGGTTTTCAATCAGATTCGAGGCTTCTGATAAACCGTTGAAAGGATCACACCAGGCAATAAACAAGTAATAAACAAATGAAAGTAACTGAATAAAATTTAAAAAGAGAACAATTTGAAAGTGTAAATAAATAAAAATGAGACATTTCCCACTTACAAATACATTTTCTGTGTAGCACAATTTTAAGCGACTTAGCTTAACTTATGGCTTGGCTTGTTTGTGAAGATGAAATTTTGTAGTTGATTTTTCATTCGTTTCCTGATCTGCTAGAGTGCCGAAAT